>JALPQI010007700.1:0-47380 GCA_025490895.1 Thaumatotibia leucotreta | reverse complement strand
AGCTATGGAGCTATACTTTGGTTAATACGACCTCGCAGAGAGACTCCCACCATAGCCCTCTCCATTGCCCTGTGGGTGACTTTAAGCTTTCTTCGTATGAGGCCCATTCTAAGCGACAACGTTTCAGTACCGTATGTCATCACTCTTTTAAATCTTTGATCAGTGTATGTTACCACACTGATCAAATACTTTTGTCGTCAAGAACTGCGGAATATTGGACGAAAAGGTGTGTCGTAGCTTCCCAAACGCTGCCCAACCTAGTCGGATTCGATAATTGACATCTTACTCAAAGTTGGACCTACCTAACTGGGTAGTTTTCCTAGGTATATTATAGTCGTCTACACCTTCGAGTTTAGTCTCCGATTGTAACGAGAGTTTTCGTCTTATCCATGTTCATCCTAAGACGAACTCGCTCGAAGACGCTACTGAGGTCAGCGAGCATCGTACTGAAATCATCCAAGGTCTTAGCCAAGACCACCGTATTGTCAGCGAATCGAAGGTGAGTGAGGTACTCGCTGTTTATGGGTGGGGAGGTGTTGATACTCACCTTCTCCAGTCCAGTCTTAAAGATATCTTCCAGTGCAGCGGTAAACAGATTAGGGGAGGTGACACCTCCTTGCCTGACTCCTCGCTACAGTATAATATGCTTCAAGCTCTGGTTTTGGAGTCGGATTGACATAGTGGCGCTTTCGTACAAACACCTCAACATTTCGACATAGCGGTAGTCTACTTGGTACCGTTAAAGAGACTGTAGTACTGCCCAGAGTTTCGATCAAATCGAAGGCCTTGGGGGTTACCATGACGTACTAATGCGATTCAGTTTAGGTTCTGGGAAAGGAGCAGTGATACACGACTCGTATAGCCTTGTCCCTTTCTCTCGACCTAAATTAAACCGCATTAGTACGTCATGGAAACCCCCCTTATCGTAGTCCACCAATGCTAAACGCTAAACAGAGGGGCAGGTTATACCTATTTGTCGGTCTTCTGTATAACATATACGAAACGCCAATTCAGAAACCGGCTTGTTCGGCAGGCTGGAAGTCATCAAGCCTGCGTGCAAGACGATTCGTAATGACTCTTGAAAACATCTTATAAATATGGATCGGAAGTGAGATGGATCGGTAGGTCTTCAATAAGGCGTTGTCATCTTTTTTCAAGAACAGTACCACCACTCTTCTGTTCCATGCCTAAGGCGTTCTCCCTTCCGGAGTTGAACAACTTCTGAAGGGCCATAAGGATTGGTTTACCACCTGGCTTCAGATGCTCAGCTATAATTCCGTCTTCCCCAGACGCCCTGTTATTTTTGAGCTATTCAAGAGCCATTCTAATATCACATAGGCTGATGTCCGGGATATCCTCTGTATAGTGCCGGGTCAGCCACTTACTTCATAAGAAATTTATCAATTATCAAATTCCGTGTGAAATAAACGTTTAACCCGGGTTGCTTGGTTGATGCAATTTGCCCTAACAGACATTATGGAGTATTTTGTTTACGCAAAATCGCTAAATTCCCGCAGTAGAAACGTACTGTCAACAATAAGTCAAAGCAACGTCCCTTTATTATTCGAGGTACGCGACAGGTGCAATTTTTTTACAACTTATTTTTGCATGGAAAGTTCCAAAAAAGTATATATTTTTAAAAACTACAATAAATATGCTATCTTGTAGTATTTTTTTTATTTTCATATATTTATTTGGTAATACTTATATAACGCAACAATCAAAATAAAAACGGTGATTATTTTACCTTTATACCAATAATTATTTTTTTATATATGAAAATCGTCATGTTTATTATCAAAAATGAATTCCCCGTGTCTGTTTTATATGAAAATGATACCAAACAATGAATAGTAGGCCTAAATATTAGACAAAAAAATTTAAACATAACCCTTCCGTTTGCACATTCACCCCCCTCCCCCCTCGTTCAGGGGGGGAATTGGTTTTCCCTCCACATCTAAAAATTTTTATTTTTACACCCTCTAGCTCTGGTAAAAATTACAAAACTGTAACTCGCAGCGCACAATTTTTTCCATTTGGACCTCTACTATTAAATGAATATTTATTTATAAGCGACAAAAATATACAAAATTAAAACTATAATATTATGCCAGCATCTTTGGTACCATGCCGCGGGGGCCGTTTTTAGATTTAGTTTAGTATATATTTATTTATAGTGTAGTTTGATACTATTAAATTGGTGATCAAAATAGTGTTCTGAAAGGGCGGGGCGTGATTATGAAATGTTGCAAGTTTTTAGATTTGCTATTTTTTTTACGTATTCTACAGGCGCTCGGTATAGGTATCTATTGCATTACATTAATCCTTAATTCGACTACGTCCAAATTACTGGACATGGTATTTTGTTGACCCTTTTGTATTATTTTTAGAACCAGTTTAATTAAGATTACTGATTGCCAAGGAGGCTTGGACATACTACCAAACACTAATTCCTTCGAATTAAGAGGTGGAAAATAATAAAACGTCTTAAATGCAAAATAATTTATTCATATAAATACTTTTTATTGTCTTTTCTATAGGAATGTCTGAAGATTTGTACGCCGGCGTCAGCAGCTATTAAGGCTCATCCTGAAAAGAGATATCTATAAAAGGACAGGATTCTATGCGTTTCATCATCATCATCAATCTCAAAGCCTCTAGTATTAAATCAAAGCCTTCCCCTTTATATTCGCCTTATCGCTGCCCCAATATTACAGGATCGATTGCAAAAAAAAAAGACATTACATAATTAAAAGCCTTAGTTGAAAACTAAATTGAACGTCATAATTTTATACTGGCGAACAGTCGTGTTGGAGGCTAAGACTCACTTTGGGGCGTTGTGCGAAAAGAGTAAATAAGTATAATTATTATGTTACGAAGTAAAATTTTGTGTAACTTGTGTTGGACAGAGTATAGGTACAGTCGACGTCAAAGATATCGTTACGGGTTAGGTGTCAAAAATATATTTACACGGCTTTATTGCCTTGACTTTAAGGTCGTGTAAATATTGACCCGAATGTGGTTTTTGTTGTAAAGCCTTAACTATGTACAGTCGACATCAAAGATATCATTGCGATTTAGGTGCCAAATAGTTATTTGTTTTACTAGGAAGCAAAGTGATTGTTTAACTTTCGTGCAAATATTGAAACCCGAGCAAGCGAAAGGTTCCAGAATTTGAACCACGAGCGCAGCGAGTGGTTCATAAAATGGAATCTTGAGCGATACGAGGGTTTTAAGGCACGAGAGTTGAACAAGCTTTGCTGCCGAGTGAAACACAACATTTTTCACCACACTAAAGCGAGGAAACATGCGAAATAAAACTCAAGGTATTTATTTGCAAGTCCTCAACTTCCAAAAAATAAACAAATCAACAAATAATAAAATTGAAATTGAAATAATTTATTTCAGACCGTGATCCATATTTTGTTAGTATACAAAGTAATAATATTAATAATAAAATGGGTTAGTGTGGTACAAACAAAAATAAAATTAAAAACTACGGGAGTTGCAGACCAGACTGGGCTTACCATGGAGCTGCATCCAGTGTTTTTGGAAAGGACAGTCCGGCCTGCCGCTCACAATGGACAGGATGCTATTAGTGCTGCCGCGCACACGTCTCGCCAGGGATGCGGCCCGCTTGCGTATAATCGCGTGGAAACCATCCGTGCGCGCCTCCGCAAACATACCGGACGCACTGCAGTGTCGCGGCAGCCCCAATAACATCCTGAACGCATTGTTATACTGAACCCTAATAATGTTCAGTGTTTTCTGAGTAAACTTCACCCACAGGCTGCACGTGTAGAAGTTTTGGCAGAAAGCTTTAAAAAGCAAGATTTTAACATCTTTTGTACACCGTGCAAACCTGCGGGCGAGCATGTTACTTCTAACAGCTAAAGCTCTTCTCTCCCTTTCAACATCTACTCCATCCGATAAGTCAACCAACATAAAACATAACCTCAAATATTTATCTTGGCGTGGCAATGCTTAAAAATTTAGGATAATTCGAAAATGAGACTCATGTAGTTATTGGCGATTTTTCTGTGATTTTCGGAATTATCCCACTTTCGCATCTCGCAATTACCCCAAAGCCACTTAAGTATGTTAAACTAAGATATCACCAATGAAAGAAAACAAAACACGACACTCGTTTAAATTTTAAAAGAAAAAAATATTCGGATGCGTTCTGAAATTTGCATAGTGTCAACAATTTCATTTTCCTATTGTTTTTATTTGTCGTATTTTTAGAACAAATAACTATTACACGACCTTAATGTCAAGGCAATAAATAAAAAAAAAAAAAAGGCTTTTATTTCTTGCAGGATTAGTACAACGTCGACAGTAAATATTCATAATATCATAATTTGTCAATGTTATCATTATTCGTCAAACTATTATTATTATAATTAAAATTAAAAATAAATGGAACAATATTTTGCATGCGAGATTTTTCTGTCAAGTAGATTTATATAATTATTATTTCATGACATATTAGATTGCTATTCATCGTTTATAATTTTTAAATGTTCGTATTAATAAATTGCGAATTAAATTAAATTAAATAGGTATGTCATGTTTAGTGCATTATTTATAGCAAGAACCCCTTATCGGGTGAAGGCCTCCCCCAGAGTGTGCCAATTGGATCTGTCTTGTGCTTGTCAAGGCAATACAGTCGTGTAAATATGTTTGTCGTCGACTGTACATTTTTTTGCAACCGACGAACCGACCCATCTGACTCTAGGAAAGATTTTTAACCCTAAACTTAGCAGAATTTAAAAAAATCGTGAGTTCTAGCCTCCTCGCCGCTGTGTAGAGCAAAAAATTCTGTCTTTAAAAAAACACAAAAAGTGGGTCAAAAAGTATGTACCTATCTTTAAAGATACACTGCCAAGTTAAGGGAGAAATATTTATCTTTGCTGTGTAGGTATGTACTATCGACTATAGTATGTATGTACTTCAGGAGTGCTACACAGCGTAGCTCAAGTTTTTTACTACGTACCGTAGCCATTCGTAGCATTTTGCTGCAGAAGTCTACGATACAGGGGCACTACTAACAGTTAGGTATTAAGCTTTTTAAATATATTTATTTTCTCAAACTTGCTACGGAATGTTGATGTTACTTACTTTAAATTAAACCCGGAAATACTATGTATCCGGTGTCATATGCTAAGATGATATGTAAAGAGATTTCATGTATTTTCCCCACACTAGCTCGGAAACACCTACTTCCCTCACTGATTTCAGTGAGGGAAGTTGCATTTTAATCACTTGTGAAGGAAGTAAATTGACAGATGAACCGTGAAACGTTCAAAACCATGGAACGTAAAACGCTAGTATGGCTATGATTCGCTGATTATTATTTGAGGGACACCATGAAAATTTTGTTATACACCAGATTATTTCATATATTCAAGATAATAAATCAGATTTTTAGTATTTCATAAAAACCTATCGCAAAATCTTATCATATTGGACAAAAACCAAATAGTATACTTTTACATTCAGAACGCAACCCGCTAACACTGACGTCTTGTACGTCAATGTTGCCAACTTATAAAAAAATACTCAATTGTACAGTTTTGGAAGGAAAGTTTCCTATGTAATATCTTACCAAAAAGTAAGCAATTTAAGTTTACCTCACACATTTTTTAAAATGATTGATGTTTTAAAGCTGCCGGATACAGATTTTATACTTAAACATGATAGAAATTTTGACAACTTAAAACTGATTTGTTGCATTGATTGTTTTTTTTTACACGTTCGTAGCTGCTTCCTCGCTTAGTGTGGGGAAAAATGTTGTGTTACACATGGGAGTAAAGTTTGTTTAATTATCGTGCCTTGAAACCCTCGCAACGCTCGAGATTCCATTTTTAAACCACTCGCTTCGCTCGTGGTTCAACTATGGAATCTCTCGCTAGCTCGGGTCTCAATATTGGCACGATGATTAAACAACCACTTTCCTCCCTTGTACAACAAATAACTATTATTTCACACCTAGGACTGCAAACAAACTGTCTTTTGTTTTGTTGAAACGTTAAATTGTGACTTGACATTCAGCCACAGAAAAAAAAATAATCTAAGAACTAATGTCTATATCACCAGGTAAAAGGATACCTCAAACAAATAAAAAAAAAAGTTAGGCGCGAATGATTTTTTTTAATGTTGTACGATACTGTACTATTAGTTTATTTACAAATCAAATAGTATGGTTCGGCGAAATCAGTTCGTTTTATTTCATGGCAAGTTTGAGAAAAGCACTATACAAATCTCGGCGAGAAACAGGGTTACAGGCCGCGTATTCCTATCTGGCCTCAGTTCCTTCGGCCAGATATATCTACTTGGCCTGTAACCCTTCGTTTCCCGTCCTCTATAGTAATGTACTATTTCTCAAACTTGCTACGGAATGTTGATGTTACTTACTTTAAATTAAACCCGGAAATACTACGTATCCGGTGGCATATGCTAAGATGATATGTAAAGAGTTTTCATGTATTTATTTCACACCTAGGACTGCAAACAAACTGTCTTTTGTTTTGAAACGTCAAATTGTGACACTAGGTCTTGACATTCAGCCACAGAAAAAAAAATAACCTAAGAACTAATGTCTATACCAACAGGTAAAAGGATACCTCAAACAAATTAAAAAAAAAGTTAGGCGCGAATGTTTTTTTTAAATGTTGTACTATATATACTGTTGGTTTATTTACAAATCAAATAGTATGGTTCGGCGAAATCAGTTCGTTTTATTTCATGGCAAGTTTGAGAAAAGCACTATACAAATCTCGGCGAGAAACAGGGTTACAGGCCGCGTATTCCTATCTGGCCTCAGTTCCTTCGGCCAGATATATCTACTTGGCCTGTAACCCTTCGTTTCCCGTCCTCTATAGTAATGTACTTGTGGGGACCCGGGTCACATGTTAAATTCGTGTAGTGTTTTATTGTATACCTATTTTATGTCGTGCGTTAATTGACGGACGATAGCTGTATATGTACTACTTATGATTGTATAGTTGTTACGTATAGTGGAGACATAGCGCCGGACGCTCATCCTTTGTTCTAGCTCCCGACCGGTTGCGCGGGCGCGGCCTGAGCGCCCCCGCGCAGCCAGTCGATCTTACCGCTCGATACCAGACGCACGTCGCTTTGCGCTCCAAAACCTTTCCGCTATTCTATACCGATCTGCTTGCTTTGTGTTCCTTTTGGCCTTCTATGCTTGTGTATTGACTTTCTTCTGTGCTTGTGCTAATAAACAGTTGTGTTGTGCATGCTGGCTTTCACTCTAAGCACCACGGACCGATCCCGCTTAAATACACTCAAGTAAGTGCCACACTGGTGACCCCGTTGAACACGAAAGCATTTGTAAACGGAACACAACCATCCCACTCCCGGAATATGTCAGACGGAGAATCTGAAGCAAGAAAACAAGTAGGCGGTGAGCCGCGCACCATGCAGACGACTTTGCGCGTTTCCACTGACTCATCCGAGATTTGCCGGATTAGCGTCAAAGTACCACCATTTTGGCCGGAGGAACCAGAGATCTGGTTCGCCCAGATAGAAGGACAATTCCACGTTGGAAACATTACGCAAGACCTGACTACATTTAACTATGTCGTAAGTCAACTAGACCAACAATACCTAAAGGAAGTGAAAGACATTGTGATCTCACCTCCGGCCACGGAAAAATATAACAAATTAAAAGCGGAATTAATTAAACGACTCACGGCTTCAAGGGAGAAAAAGCAACTACAGATGGTAATGCACGAAGAGCTCGGAGACCGAAAACCATCACAGTTTCTACGGCACCTGCAGAGCCTAGGAGGTCCAACCTTGCCCGAAGATTTTATAAAAACGTTGTGGACAACACGTCTTCCTATGAATATCCAGACCTTTATCGCAGGACAGCCTGACACCAGCTTGGAAGTACTCGCTGAACGGGCTGATAGGATAAAGGACTTGGCAACTTCACCTCAAGCTCAAGTAGCCTCCGCATCTACGTCCGTACCTGGATCTCACATGGAATCATTAGCCAACGAGGTAGCCGAACTTAAGAAGCAAATGCAATCAATGCACATGAAGCTGGACCGCAACAACCGCTCCTCTCGCCAGACTTATCAACCATCGCGCAGCCGGTCAGGACAACGATCTAACTCAAGCTACCGCAAGTTCCCTGTTTGCTGGTTCCACGCGAAATATGGAAAAAGGGCTACCAAATGCATTAAACCTTGTGATTTCGGGTCGGAAAACTTCTCGGGCAATCAGTAATGGCGGCCAATGATTGTCCCAGAGCCTCTAGCCGCTTGTTTGTAACAGATCGCAAGCTGAAGACACAGTTTCTCTTTGATACTGGCAGCGACCTCTGTGTTTTCCCACATTCTGCCCTCAAACAACGCCGGCAACAGACCAATTATCAACTGACCGCAGCTAATGATTCTATTATACACACGTACGGTTACGTGTCCCTTACTCTGAATCTGGGGCTCCGCAGAGACTACTCATGGAGATTCGTCGTTGCCGACGTGACTAAAGCCATCATCGGTGCCGATTTCTTAGGTCATTATAACCTCTTAGTCGACATCCGACTTCAGCGTTTAGTCGACGGCACAACCTCACTGTATGTCAAAGGCGCAATACCAAGTTCATCTAGCAACATATCTTCAGTTAAGACAGTAAACGGTGACAGCAAATACCACGAGATATTGAAACAATTCCCAGAGATAACGCGACCGTCAGGCGTACAGCGAGAGTCAAAACATAATACGGTGCACTTTATCAAAACCAGCCCCGGGCCTCCAGTCTCCACATGCCCACGTAGGCTGGCACCCGATAAACTGCAGATAGCGAAAAAAGAATTCGAAGCCATGTTAAAGGACGGCACTGCACGGCCATCACAAAGTCCATGGTCATCACCCCTTCACCTCGCACCCAAGAAGGAAAACGGGTGGAGACCTTGCGGAGATTACCGGATGCTGAACGCAAGAACGATACCAGACCGGTACCCAATACGCCATATACACGACTTCGCACATAACATTACTGGATGCAAGATATTCTCGAAGTTAGACCTCGTCAAGGCATACAACCAGATACCGGTCAGCCCCGAGGACATACCGAAAACCGCCATCACCACACCGTTCGGCTTATATGAATTCCCGTATATGACGTTCGGATTACGAAACGCAGGGCAGACATTTCAAAGATTCGTGGACGAAATCACACGAGGATTGGACAATTGTTACGCCTACCTCGATGATTTTCTCATCTTCTCAAGAAACAGCGAAGAGCATGAAATCCACCTTCGCCAAATCTTCTCGAGATTATCTGAGTATGGCATGCTAATAAATACATCGAAATGTATCTTCGGCGTGCCAGAAATAAACTTCTTGGGCTATTCTATAACTACTAGAGGAACCAAACCCCTGACCGACAAAGTCGAAGCCATTTCCAGCTTCCCAGTACCGAAGAACGTCAAGGGGCTAAGAAGATTTTTAGGGATGCTGAACTTTTACAGACGCTTCATTCCAAGAGCAGCTCAAGTTCAAGCACCACTCAACTCCCTCTTGGTAGGCCCGGTAAAAGGCTCACACCCTGTTGACATCACGGGCAGAGCGCTACAAGCCTTTAATGACTGCAAACAGAGCCTTTGCCAGGCCGCGCTACTGGCTCATCCAGACTGCCAAGCAAAACTCGGATTGGCTTGTGACGCATCCGATACAGCTATTGGGGCGGTCTTACAGCAATTTAAGGATAGTTCTTGGCAACCTTTGGCATTTTTCTCAAGGAAACTCAGCACGGCGCAGCAAAAATATTCACCATATGACAGAGAATTGCTAGCGATTTATGAAGCCGTGAAATATTTTAGGCACATGGTCGAGGCACGTAATTTCACCATTTATACCGACCATAAACCCCTAACATTCGCGTTTCAAAATCGCAAGGAGAAATGCCCACCACGCCAATACCGCCACCTCGACTATATATCACAATTTACGACAGATATACGACATATAGCTGGTAACGATAACGTTGTAGCCGACAGCTTATCTCGTATCGAGGAGATATCATCGCCCGTGGACCTTGAACAATTGGCTTAAAGTCAGGCCGTGGACTCTGAACTAGCCCAGTTATTGCAGCAAACCACATCATTACGACTCACAAAAACTAAACTCCCTGGAACAAACGCCGAACTTTATTGTGATACCAGTAAGTTAAAACCGAGGCCGTACATCCCGAAGATTTTCCGACGCCGGATATTTAACAGCCTTCACAGCCTAAGCCATCCAGGGGCTAATGCTTCAGTAAAGTTGGTAGCAGAACGCTTCGTATGGCCTGAAATGAGAAAGGATTGCCGAGAATGGTCACGATGTTGCCTGCCCTGTCAACGGTCCAAAATATCGCGACACGTCTCTGCGCCTATGGGAACATTCAAACTACCAAGCGCAAAATTCAGACACATCCACATAGATCTCGTAGGGCCATTGCCCCTTTCAGATGGTTTTCGTTACTGTCTTACTGCCGTGGATAGGTTCACGAGGTGGCCCGAGGCAGTACCAATAACGGACGCAACTGCAGAGACCGTAGCCAAGGCCCTACTTTCCACATGGATCTCGAGGTTCGGATGTCCTGAAGAGATAGTCACGGACCGCGGCCGTCAGTTCGAGTCGTCATTGTTTAAAACTCTTGCCCAAATATCCGGATTTCAACACAAAACAACAACTGCGTATCACCCGGCATGCAACGGCCTAGTGGAGAGAATGCATAGACAACTTAAGGCAGCCATATCTTGTCACTCTGCAGAAAAATGGAGGGAGTCGTTACCACTGGTCCTCCTGGGCATCCGAAGCGCATATAAAGAAGACTTACAGGCTTCGTCAGCCGAAATAGTATATGGCGAGACTTTACGATTGCCAGGAGAGTTCTTCGAGCCACATACGACAGGAACTACGGATATCACCGATTACTTGGCGCGTCTACGTCAGTCAACGAAAAATCTTCGGCCATCGCCAGCCTCAAGCCATGACAATAGATCATTCTTTGTTTTTAAGAACTTAGCCACATGCAGCCACGTATTTCTGAGGGAAGACGCATTGCGTGCTGCATTACAACCGGCATACACTGGACCCCACCAAGTACTGGAAAGGAACGCCAAGGTCTTCAAGCTAATGGTTAAGGGAAAACCGGTTTCAGTATCAATAGATCGGTTGAAATCGGCCTATATTATAGATAGCAACAATCATCCCGAAGAAACCAGAGCAAACATAACGGAAGACCCGGTGGTAACTAGAACAAGATCAGGTCGTGAAGTACGCCGACCATGCTATTATCGCCCGTAGTGACGGTCTCAAGGGGGGAGTGATGTGGGGACCCGGGTCACAAGTTAAATTCGTGTAGTGTTTTATTGTATACCTATTTTATGTCGTGCGTTAATTGACGGACGATAGCTGTATATGTACTACTTATGATTGTATAGTTGTTACGTATAGTGGAGACATAGCGCCGGACGCTCATCCTTTGTTCTAGCTCCCGACCGGTTGCGCGGGCGCGGCCTGAGCGCCCCCGCGCAGCCAGTCGATCTTACCGCTCGATACCAGACGCACGTCGCTTTGCGCTCCAAAACCTTTCCGCTATTCTATACCGATCTGCTTGCTTTGTGTTCCTTTCGCCTTCTATGCTTGTGTATTGACTTTCTTCTGTGCTTGTGCTACTAAACAGTTGTGTTGTGCATGCTGGCTTTCACTCTAAGCACCACGGACCGATCCCGCTTAAATACACTCAAGTAAGTGCCACATACTATTTCAAAACTACAATTCCTTCACTTTTCGGGCTATTCGACTCTGGAATTCTTTACCGGTTGACATTAGGCGAGCTCAATCTCTTGCCATATTCAAAGCGCATCTTAAGAACCACTTTTTGAGTATACCATGACTGCCGATCATAAAATAACTTGTTTTATTGTTCTGAGTCTAACATTTTTCATTGTTTCTATTTGAATGTAATTGTACTGTATTATGTATGTATGTAATTGTATATTTATGTTTATTTTATTAACTTATGTAAGTAAGTTTAATAGTATAATTTAAATATTGTGTTTCGTTACTTGTCTTTTGTTTTAGCGTCACCTACTCTAAGTTTAAACTGCTTTTATTCCGCTTCCTTAGGTTGTCTGGAAGAGATCGCTTTTTAGCGATAAGACCGCCCATTGTAATACCTGTACTAGACGTGTGCGCCGCGCCGGCGTCACGCCGCCGCCGACCTTTTTTGCCACGCCGCCGCCGCCGACTAATGGTCGGCGTGAAATCGGCGTGGCCTTGACTGAATAACAGAGTCATTTCTTATGGGCTAAATACTAAACACTAAGCTTCGTATTTGCTTTATGTATTTACAAAATACTCTTATGTAGGAGCTGATCAGCCTATTAGTTGCTTACGAGGCTCGACAATTTCCAGCTTCCTGAACAAGCCGGTTTCGGTTTCTAGAAAAGCTTTAGCACCGTAGTTCACATACACAAGCAACGTCAGGTTATACATAAGACCGAGAGCTATAACTTGCTCCTCGGGTTATAGCGTTCGTGGCCCATGAAGCATTTAAATCGATCGATACCTGGGCTGTACTACAGTATCTTCAGCGGTACCAAGTGGTCGTGACTTTCAAGTCATCAATTTCTCTTTCACAATCTTTCGCCAACGACTCCGATCTTCGGCAGCGTGAACCGATTTGGCAACCCGAAGGTTGAGTGTGATGCGTATCTGGTTTTTGCGTTTTTACAGTTTTCAAAGTTGTGCCTGAGAGTTTTAGCAGGGAAATTGGGTGCCTGGTAAACGAGTTTCCCGTAGCTCAACCTTTGCCGCCGCGCCCTGAGCGGAGCTCGGCCTTCAGCCTTCGCAAGGGATCGAAATGAATCGTCGAGCCTGCGGCGGTCAGATTCGTAATTCCAGTTACACTAATCCATTGTGTAGCATGGGGGCGTTAGGCTAGGGCAGCTCCGCCATCAGCCTCGTGAGCTCGCGCGCCCTTGTAGGACGCTTCAGGCGTTCGGCCCTAAGTGGAATTCAGCTTTCGGCCTTCGCAAGGGATCCAAACGAATCGGAGGGCCGGCCGCATGGAAGCGCTAGGCTTTGGCAGCTCGGCCTGCGACCTTGCGAGCTGGCGCGCCTCTGTGGGATACTCCGGGCCTTCAGCCCTATGCGGAGCTCGGCATTCGCGGCCTCGAAGCTTCGCCTTCGGGCCTTCGGCCCTCAAGCTTGGCTTGTTTAGATACTTAGATATTATTTGGCATTCAAAATATCTCTTTTTTTCGCAGCTCGGCCTTCGGCCTTGCGTTGCATATTGGCGCCTTCTTTGGAGTTAAGACAGTTGGAAAGCGTAATAATTGTACTGGAGAGCACTGAAATCGAGAAGATCCGTGCATTTGACTTTCGCGGGCTTCACGCCATCAGGCCTTCGGCCCTCAGGCTCGGTGTATTTACATATTACGGTAGATCTTATTGTGTTAAAAACGTTAATATTTTGAAATATGTACGTTTATATGAAGAATTTTGTCGTTGTAAAACATGGTTATCAAATTTTTGCATATTCAAATGTAACTAAAATGTAAACTGGACAACTATTATTTCAGCGTTAACTCTAAATAACTACATCTTAGAAAAACCATGCATTTATTTTGAATAAATCCATATTATCTGAACTATCCGGATACGCTGATTCTCGATATCAGATCCTGAAAATCCACGGATGATGCAAACCCTAGTTGAGAGCCATATAAGAACTGAAAGTACCAACGTAGCTCAAAAAATCGCTGAAATGAAGGACGACTCCCAACTCCCAACATGATGGACCGATGACCTGGTAATGATAGGTGGAATCCATTGGATGTGGGCTGCGCACTATTTATCCTTATGGCATGCTATGATAGGGAACTTGGGGGACCTAATGTCCATCGGCAGATAATAATTATACGATAACGATGATGAACACTAGCCCAAAGTTGTTGGAAATATTATGTTAGAAGTTAGAAGATAGTTGGAAAGCGTAATTGTACTGGAGAGCACTGAAATCGAAAAAAAAATGATTATTCTATTGATCTGATGGTGGATAAGGTGGTCAGTGGCGGTGTTTCATGAACATTTATATTGTATTTATCTCAATCATGACGAAAGATACGATTGAATTCCGCTTTTTATTCACGTGACCTTCACGCCGATTTCACGCCGAAATCACGCCGCCGCCGCCGACTTTTCGCCGCCGATGATTTTTAGGTCGGCGCACACGTCTAACCTGTACCTGTAACACTGTATATCTGTTTTTTTCTGTATTTTGGTGTGCAATAAAGAGTATTGTATTGTATTGTATTGTACATAGATTAAATATAACTAATCTACTTAACCTAACCTATATCTAAGATAGGCCCTTGTGGCATTGTACCGAGGATGCTGGCGGCATTTCCTCGCTGTATTGCAATAATTAAGTTGAGATGTTTTTTCTATTTATTGAAATCGTATATTAAATCTTAGGTCTTTTAAAAACAAAATAAATAACGTTCCCAAGAAAGTCAATATTTTCGGATATAACTGCTCCAGAATAAATAAATCATTAATATTAGGCTGATAGAATACTTTAAAATATAACTATTTCCGAATAGCAGTTTTCGAATAATTACGGTATCCTACACTGAGCATGGCTGGACATGTTCTTAGCCGGTTTTTTTTTTATAAACACTCTGGGTCGCGTTTTATAAAGTTACATTTTACAATTTCGCTGTATGCCTCTCTAACGCACGCAAACAGTAAAATTGTAAATTGTAACCGTAAAATTACTCAACTATAGTCCAAAAGCTCCCAACTATGGTCCAAAACTAAGCCAAATATCCTCGATTTAGTGTAATTATTCTATTATTGATGCAGTTGTTACACTAAGTCTCCTCATTCATGATTAAGAAACTTACATAAAATCAAAACAAAAGATTTCCATTGATGCTTTATTATGAGTTGAACTTGTGGACCATAGTTGTAATACTGGACAGTTGTATGGTTTTACGGAATTTTATAAAACGCGACCCAGTTCTTAACACTCTGAACATCAAAATTCTTGTTTTCGTTGATGTCAAGGTAAAAGAGAAATACGCCCAAAGATAATAAAATCAGGTTAGAGCTGCACCCCTCGCGTGTCCATAGCTCGTTCTATGACCACTGCCTCAAAAATCAATTCGTATCCCTCACTCGGCTCAAAACATAACTCTTTTTTTACAGTTTGTCCTTTTTGTTGTTTCGTTAAGTTAACTATCTGTACACGGCTATGACAAGTCACAAATTATATATTATTTCTGCCCTCCGGCCGGCAAACAGCACTTTGCCGGCCGCTGCGCTAAACTAAGTTGTCGCCTGCCGGCTCCGTTGAGCAGAAAAATAATATAGGTACACACCACGACCGTTAAATGGGAAAGCCTCGGATCACATGTTTGTCGACCTCGGCTTCGCCTCGTCCTACAATTTCATTTCATCCGACACATTTCCCACTTAACCGGCCTTGACATGTAATCTAATATACTTTGTCAGCCTCCGTATCCTAGTTGGAGTTGGTAGTGATCCTGTCTACGAAGCTCGAGGTTCTGAGTTCAAATCCCGGCGAGGCCATTATTTGTCACAAATCACGAATATTTGTTCCTTGTTCGTTGCTGTGTATGTATTTAAGTATCTATGTATCCATCTATTATATATATCGTCGACACCGACATCACAATACTTAATTGACCTTATCGTGGGACTAAGTCGATTTGTGTAAGAAGCCCCAAGATATTGATTTATATAAAAATGTAGAAAATGGCTGCCACAACTAACAAAACTATACGAAATATACCTACCTACCGATAGAAGTAACTATCATGTATCATATTATTGTCAAGGCCCGTGGCAAATCGATAAAAAACCTATTCAGGTATCGCATGCAAAATAAAAGCCATTAGTCATTATTACAATTATATTTAAAAGGTTACCTAGAATTATGACTAATATTATACACAATTACCTTATGGCTGGGGAATTTTATATTTTATAAGTATATTTACATTGAATATATATCAAAATTATACAATTTTGTCAATACCAATAAGTGTATAAAACCGAGTACCTAGTCCTTGCATAATAATTTGGGAGAATCAACTATTTTCTGTCTGTTATTACCATTCTGGTATAATAGCCTCGTTTGCTTTTATACAACGGAAAATAAAGCGGTGATGGTAATAAACAATAAAAACCCGTAAAAAAATTGGATAGAAACACCGCGGTACTGTATCACTAAGCGTTAATACTTTGCCGATCGAAATTATATGACAGAAATCTTATGCCAGTGACACGCATGTGTGACCGAAAAGATTGTACTCCTATGCCGGGAACACAGTACTTGTGTCAAAAGCGTTCTTATTTTTATGCCACTGGCATAGGAGTGAGAACTTGATTAATGCTAGTGGCATAACAATAAGATTACTTTGATCACGTATGTGTGTCACTGGCATAGGAGTACAGTTTTTTCGGTCACATAATGCGTGTTACCGGCGTCGAACGTGTTAAGGGTTGAACTCTGCATACATGCATTTTGCTGGTGTTAGTAAGCTATGTCCTTAATGGACCACCTATAAACAGGGACTACATACATGTTTGCATAATTTAAATAGCATAATTTTGCATAAAACCAGCGTGATTCAGGTGACCAGAACGATGGCAATAACAGACAAAAAAAGTTAATTCACTCATTTACAAACTCGTGTCTCAAATGAATGTTTTTTTCTCGTGACAGAGCCAAATTGCCAGATGAAAAACACGTATTAACCTACGAACAAATAAAACATGGAAGCCGCACGCCATACTAAATTGCCTTACAAAAACGGTCCAGTATTTTAGTCGGCAAGTGTCACCCCCTGTTCAATGCATCACGGACATCACGGTAATAAATTTCAATATCAATCTATAAAAACTTAAAAATCCATTTAAAAATAGTTGCGATTGGTGCATCAAAGTTCTGATGCTATATTCTATAAACATGTGTCAAAGATGTTGCGCCGAAATATGCGCGGTCTTAAGAAAAGCGCTATGTCCTGCCCAATGCCCATCTTGGCACAATTGAACAATTGGTTTTGGAGGCATTTTTGAGCTGGCTTTAGACGTCCATGTTATATATGGTCGCAGGTATTAACTAATCGAAAAATAATGAACGTTTATGGAATAAGCGGGTTAGTTAAGAGGCCTTACTGATTTAAAAAATCCGCTCATATTATGATTAAAGTATAGCCACCCATGCAATAAAATTGTCACAGAATTTTGAAATCATGGCGTAGGAAATATGCCAGAATTTATTTTGGAACTTAAACTTTCATAAGACTTAATAACTATAAATATAATTAAACGGTTAAACTAGTATTTAGTAAACTGGTCTTTAGTCACTTATTACACAAGTTTTTAGGTTTGTTTATAGGAGTTGCTTATTTTTTTGTTTTCTGCTAACGAATGGTCGCCCTTTTAAGGAAAGTAAAACCAAGAAAGTGTTATCATCTAACATGATTTACACAGAAAAAATACTTTTATGAGCGTTTTAGGTAGTAAGGCCCCTTGATAAGGGTTTATTATGTGTCTTTTCTTATGGTGCGGTACTTATAGAGTGAAGCAAAGAATATAATACAAGATTTTAAAACCTGACTATTCAGTTTTATACGGGGTTAACTGTGTCAACACAGGACAACCTAACAACCCTTAGACTCCCAAACAGTGGCGTAACAATAGGCTGGCAGGGCTGGCAAAATGCCACGGGCCCCCGACCCAAGAGGGCCCCGGCCCAAGAAGCCGTGAATTTAAATTTAAAATGAAACTGAGTACAATGTGACGATTTTTACTGATAGGGCCCCATCAAAATAATTTGCCACAGGCCCCAGATGGTACAGTTACGCCACTGCTCCCAAAATAAGCCCATTTCTAGTGTACATGTACAATTGTACACTATACATAAATATATACGAATATAAAGCAATGCTAGCATATCTAGCGAACCAAAAACCAGGAATTGAATAAGTTAGATTATTAGATTGTAAAAAAATGTATATTCTTCAGGCCTTAATCAAAACAAAAATTACCATCGCGTCAATAGGGATGATGACTATAGTTAAAATAAATTGTTTAACATTATGCACGACATAATACACGAAAAAATTATTACTAAGATGTAGATTGCAGTAATTTTTGTACAGAACTTCTATTTAATAAATTGAAAAGAACTTAAAAGAGTATAGCCGGCCCGGGGAACCTTGATCCCTATGACAGCTGTCAGTTCCATACATTATCTGTCAACAATGTCGCGTCTTGACAAGTAATTTATTGAACTGACAGCTGTCATAGGGATCAAGGTTCCCCGGGCCGGCTATAGGTCATTTGGCAGTACTCAAACGTGACGTCACTTTAGAGTATTTCATATAAAATTCCATGTAGTGATCGTTTTGACAGTTCAAAAAAAGATGCTGATTTGACTTGCCAGTCATCATGCCTATTATGTTACGAAAGTTAGTCATACAAATGTGTGGTTATTTATTATCTATCCAACAACCTTTGGTTCGTATCAACAACACGAACCTATATCTTTTAAATTTGCTGTTTAGAAGATATAGGTTCGTATTGTTGATGGCTCATAGAAAAATTGTCGACCTTTTTCAGTGCCAAAAGTTGTAACACAAAATTTTACTTCGCAATACCAAAATTATGACGTTAAATTTTGTTTTCATTAAAGGTCTTTAATTATGTAATTTTTTTTTTAAATTGCCTTCTTTAATAGGTAGGTACGTTTTATGAAAAATATTAGCTGGCACTATAATTCTTAAATATATGAAAATACCTTATTTTAGTACACCGACATAAAATTCGAGAGAAAAAGTGAGACACTGTTGACATGATATAGAACCTATGTTTATCATTATACCTAGATATTTTTCTAGTAGGAACGAGAGATTGACTAAATGAAACATCGACACAACTGTTATCGATGCGTACACCCTATTCTCATAAAGATACTAACTTCGTAAAATCAAGTAACCAAAAATACAGGACCCATCTACGCTTTATTTTTAAATATCTAATACTACATATGAATTATTGCCTATAGCGTTAGAGTGTTTCTTATTAGTCTTTGTTCTTTTAACGGGTACAAAATACAAGGTATAAGGAAAATTATGCATAGTTTTGAATATGGTTTGCATTCTTGTAGATTATCTCTAAGTTACTGCGCATTATTTATTAATTACATTCATTTATCGACTACTACAAGACTTATCGATAACAATCATGTCGATGTTTAGTTTTGTCAATCTCTAGTTTCTCTATCAAGAAAAATATCTAGGTCTATTTATCATACATACATATTTTTGTTTCGATTATGGCATTAACGATGTACATTTTTTTTTGGAACAGACTCGTACATTACCTGATAGTAAAAAAAAAGCATTAAAATTTTAAAAATATTGCGTGTTAGTTTATCCGATTATGTCAGTGTACAGTCTACGCCATAGAGAAAACAGTAGAATATGAAACTCCTTTTCTAATGAGATGTCGCTTGTTTTTATCGGCTCGAGTCCGGCCTTTCACCGCAAAATTCGAAATCGTGAAAGGCCTCCAGTTTTGCGGCTCTAACGCGAACTTCGAAATCCGCATATTTCGTGGATTTATCTCTCACTCTTGATGCCTTCGTTGGAGTGACAGAGGAAAATCCTCGAAATCTACAAGATATCTGTCCTTTATTTTTAAGTATCCTGGTCACGGCACCAATGTAACGACGTTCACCGCCAAGTTTCGTTCGTAAAAGGCTAGTTACACGCACACCCAGATATATTTACAGTCCAACACTAGTAGTCTTTGGCAACACACTATCATACCATGTTACGGCCGTTGTCGCCCGCTATCCGGTTCACAATCTGAAAAAAAAAAATATGAAAAATTACATGCTTATAGGTAAATTCACTACATATGTATGCGGCCCTGCTATACCAACTTGTATACTGTGTTGCTACTGTAATTTTGTCATTTTGACTACCATACATAGATACTTTCTGATACTCGATCCATTCGTGCCATACCACAGTTAACTTTAAATTGGTCTAATCTCTGTGTTCCACATGGGTTAGCTATCAATTCAATTAAATTTATAATACTATCTAGTCTGTCAGCGACCACAGGTATAACGTCATACCCGAAACGCAAGAACAATATCAAATGTAAGTTAAAGAGATTAAGTCCCGTTTGATAAATGAATATACTTCCGTTATACACAGGTCCATCGATTTCCTACTTCTAAAAAGAATATGTCACACATACCCCACTTATGATTGGCAGGTTAAGCAGCAAACCAATGCCGGGCACCATGCGAAGGAAATTGATTGCAGCTGGGAGAAAACCTCTGAAAATTAAAATAATAATTACTATTTCAAAAAAATTACCATAAAAATCTGTGTAAATAGTCACAGTTGAGGAAACAAAACTAAATTTCAGGAAATTATTTGTTTGTTAAGTCGTTTAAAGAACTTTTGAGTCATATCCCTATAATTGGGAACAATGATGCCTCCATAAAAGAAAAATTGCCAGCTCAATATAAATCGTCGGCTGACAACCAAAACTCACTAAAAAAACTGTCACTACTCTTAGCAACCTCTTATGTCAGTATTGAATCAGAACTTAGATACGATCTCTATTTCAAGTAGGTATTTGTTACTTAGTGAGTATTGGTTGTCAACCGACGAAATGTTTCAGCAAAACGTCTAAGGATATAATTCTGTAATGGGTAAGTATTAAACCTGAACAGTAGTAGGAACCCGTAGATTTCAGCGATCATGCCAATCATGGGCCATCCCAGCAGCACTATAGTGATGCCCCCGAAGAACGCCACGGAGGCCTTGATCTTGTGCCGTTGGAAGAAGAAGAAGAATGTCCGCTGCAGACCAATCACGCAGGCCAGACCACTAATGAAGAGAATCTGGAGGAGTAGACATTCTATTAACACATTTATATACAGTGGCCTATTTCACCATAATTATAAGTGTGACAATTGTAAAATATCACTGTTACTGACGTCACAGGCCTCCGTAGGGTACGGCTACCGCTTACTATCGGACGGTCCATGTGCTTGTTTGCCATCAACATAAAATTATTACTGATAACTTTATTAAATCGTTAATAAACTACTATTTATTTTCCGAACCCCGTGGCAATTGTCGCAAGGTTAGTACAATTCTCATTCAATCTTGACATGAGGTTCGGCATATAGTTCCTGCACTACATTTTATGTTGGTGGCAAACAAACGCACGGCCCTTCTGATGGTAAACGGTAACTGTAGCCTATAGACGCCCCAGATTGGAGAAACAGTAAATTTACAATTGTAGGAGTTGTCGATGTGGTGAAATTGGGGCCAGATGTTGTGTATAATCCTTTCCCTTCGACTTTACACGGAAAAATCGTAATTAACTCTTGTTTGACAATATCCAAAATACTGGAAATATTATTTATACTACCTGAAAAAGGGAGTGTTTACACAATTGCCCAAAAAACAGTGTGTTATGTATTCAGAGTTCATGTATGTATGTAGGTATTTGTATTTTTTTTTTTATTAAGGCCGTGGGTTTTCTGGCCGGCGACCGACGCGTGTCCGCCGCCGACGACGTTCGAATGTTTTGTTCGCGAATGTTTGAGGGTGGTTTCTCTGACACGTCGTCAGTTACCCGCTGCCGGCGACGTGTCAGAGAAAAAACTTCAGTATCTGTTGTAATGAGACTAATTGAGACAGAAAGATAAATTCAGATACTTCCTTGAAAAAATGAAGCGAAAAGATTGTTCAATACATAACTATTAAGTATCAACTAATGATAACACCGAAAACCCCATAGAATATATAGCATCTTTTGTTATTGAAACATAGCTGCGGAACAAATGTCACGTTTTCCCCTTGATGACATAGATGGAGTACTTTTAGGAAATTGGACTTTCTCAAAATTATGTGCACTTTAGAGTGAGTTTCTTTACTTTACTACTTTCTCTGTGGGTTTATTTGCTATTGAAGTAGTTGTTACAGTAATATTTATATAATTTAGGGTCTTTTTATAACATGACATGGAAAAAAATTGTAAAAGAGCCTATTATATCCTATACACACTGTGCAATTTAAGAAATACATTAGCTTCTTTTGTTAAAACTTTCAAGATAACCTCAATAAAAATAAACAATTTTACACTAGCCAAACTGCCTCATGTCGCAAATCCCTTGATACTCACATTTCCTATGGCCAGCAAGCCCTTGTCGAAGAGTAGTAGGACTCCAAGGAACAGGAAGGCCATGCCAAATCCCGCTAGCCCCACACCAATCTCTGTAAATTTATGATATTATTTTTAAACCTTAAATGCATGACCTTGGCAAAGATTTATTCAGATTTGAATTCTGACATGCTGTCAATAGAGTCAAGAGTTGATGCATTTAAGGGTTAATCTGACATTATTAATTATTTAGGAGTTCTAATTTAGTAAAATTTGTTATGAACCGTCTCTGAGTTTCTTCCAAGACCTATCGAAGAGACTCAGAGACGCCACGGGAGACTGAAGGGCTAGCAGTTTCCTCGCTCAACTCATTAGCTTGGCAATCCAGCGAGGAAATGCTGCCAGCGTTCTGGGTACCATGCTGCAGGGCCCAGCTTTAGATTTATTTTAGATTTTGTCTAGTTTTAGTTAAGTTATACTTTTTAAATTTAATTTTGTATGTACCTAATTGTAGTTTGTTTATTTTCTATTAAATAACAGTGAAAAATTTGTTTACATAACTCAACCGTATAATTTTGTTCTTCTTAGGCTAATTCAATATCGTTATCATCATCATAGTCTGTTTATTCTGTATAAGAGTTACACTACTTAGATATTTAAACCGTTAATTCTAGCTACCATATTTGGGACATATTGTTTGTATCTAGTGTTTATCAACCAGTTTCTGTAATTGATTAAATCTACTAACATAAATAATTTATGGGCATAATAAATAATTAAAATAGAATATATTTTTTTACTAATCATCCCTTATACCCAGAACATCAACAGACCCACAATAAAACAGCTCCAATAAAAAAAATTGGTTTTAATTATTTTCTGCAACACATTACAAAATCATTATTTAAATAAATGAAGTGAAGATTATTATCACTTTGTAATTACTTTATGCAAAGTAATCATTGTAAGATAGTCAATTGGGACATAATTAACATAATAGAGTTCTGTAAAAATATTTACAACTGCTTGTATTATTTCAGTGTCAATTATTTTTGTGAGGATCATAATCACATAATATGCCACCCAAAAAATTCATCAATTGTATTCTTTAACTAACCATTCTTTCTTACTTTACCATTCTTATCAGTCACAAGGGCAACAACACAGAAAAGTTTGAGATTATTGACTTGATGCCCAAAATGATCTAAGTTGATAAGTATAATAACTAAGAAGAAAACTTCAGCTAATTCAGGCCTTGACTGTTTTGTGAAACTATCTTAGAATTAATTTAAACTGCAATCAATTGAAAACCCAGGAATTTCTAATCATCAACATTATTAGTTGAATAAGAAATAACGCCAATATTGTGTATTACGTGAGGTATACGAATAACAGGCATTCACAGATAATTGATAGATCTAATAATGTGTAATGATTACATGATAATAAATGCTAATAATTGAAATTTATTTCATAACTAGAGCAAATACCTGACGTGTAATGTTAGTATATATTTCGGTGACATAACTTACTTTGTACATCGCTTATCTCGATCATCGTGGTTAATACTTAATTGTTATCACTTTAATTATTTAAATAGGTTCCTATTGAGCTAGTAAATTAGTTAATTAATCGACAACAAACTTATAACCTATCTCTCCACGTCATTTTTGCTATCGAATATTTGAACTGTCAGAATACGATGCAATCAAATTTCGAACAACTGTCATGAATGATTTTATCGATTTTTTCAGAATTGTGTTGATGTGTATTTGCAATATAATTAAAAGTAACATCAAAGTCGCGTTTTATAAAGTTACAATTTACAATTTCGCTGTTTGCCTCTCTTTCTAGCCAATACGTCAGTGCGTTAGAGAGGCAAACAGCGAAATTGTAAATTGTAACTTTATAAAACGCGACCCAGACAGTATGATAATATCTTTATTTAACGTAGTAAAGACTATATATCAACTAGCCACATTACATTATTGAAAACACAGTTTTTAACCACTTATAAAATTTATGAACGCATTTATAAATATTTTACTACTGGCAATATAAAATGGTGACAGTGTGGCCTGCTCTAATAATTACCACTAATTAGGGTAAATAAAAAAATAAAACAAAGTAATTATTTATATACGTTATATTGTTTATCCTCTATTTAAAATAATGTATGTACATATTATTCATCAAGTTTATGTAGAGTTGCATAGTATTACTGGCTTATAGTTCTTCTGCATCATTTTATAATATTAAGGAAATGGTATTTTTTACAATTAACCGGCAACATCCCTCCTAACCTCGTTCAATCAATGGAAGACCGCGTCTCTTTTTGCAATTTAGCTTTTTGACGTAATTTCGGCATAAAAGAAAATATTAGACGAAACACATTGTTAAAAGTACAATAGTACTAACTCATAAACTCGTCGCTACCTAAATACATTAGAGAAATCGTTTACTAACAGTATTATCGTGATTTATCCTGCGGTCGTGTCTGTTCCGTGTTCTTCCTAGTTGCATTTGTTTTACGGGTATCAGTGAATAATGGTGCGTGGTACGGGTAGAGGAGGCCGTGGTATGCCTGGACGCGGTGGTATGGGCCGCCCGCCCTTCAGCAGACCGAGGGTGCTGCTGCTGCGCCCTCCTTTTGATCTGATTATGGCCGAGCCCGCCTTCCCGAGATGTAAACCCGCTCCTGATGATTCTGCTCTTACACAGGTATTTTATAGTTTACTCAATTTCACATGGACCCTCTAAATATCCCTTAAATTACCTTGATCACTAAAATAACAAGTTTTGTTTAACTTACAATTAAATTATGTGCTCAAATTCTGCAAGTGTGGTATTACTCATGACAATTTTAAGATTTAAGTCTTAAATCAAGCATTATTATGATACTAAATCTCCTCATAAACTACCAACTGTAAATGAAAGAGTTAATTAAATGGTCTCCTTGTTTTGTGGTGATTTTGGTCCAAGAAATGGGAAAATATATGCAGTGTAATAAAACATGGACTAAACTATAAATTTCTTAAACTACATAGGTTTTGTAATTGCTTCATCAAATCACTAGAAGTTCCAACATCTAAAATAAAAATATACATAACAAGATTGACGATTCCAGGCCCTATTGAAAAGGCATGCAGAACTGTGCCCGACACCAGCAGAGCAGTCGGCAGTACTCAGCCTGGTCACGAAGCTGCAGACCGTGCTTGACAACCTGGTGGTGGCTCCGGGAGACTTTGCTGCCTGTGTAAGTATTTAGATAGTTCATGTGAATCTAAATACATGAGATTTCCATATAATTTGACGACAACAACGTATAAGGTGCAATCTGCGTTTTTTTTTCATAGCAGATTCAACCCTACAACCTTATACCTTGTTGTCGTCAAAGTAATTATGATATAAATGGTAAAAGCGTAAGCTTCATTTCAATTGCAACACAAACATCATACAATATTTTTAATATGTAAGTAAGTATCTCAGTAATACCAATCAGGTTGTGCAGAAAAGTACTATGAAAATTCAATCCTGCATGCATGCAGAAAAGTATAAATTTACCCTTTCTGAGCATTTCAATTTCATGTGTAGAGCAAGATGTTATACCTCTGCCACTGTTGGTCATGTGACATGTGTTTTATTATAGACATCAATAAACATTTGATTGAATGATTGACATCATTAAGTTCAAAATGGGTCTGCTTGATGTCACCACAGCGCAGAGTGTAGTTATAAGTTCTATTATGTGCCTAAATTATTATAGCCTTTGTTTTCAGAACAGTAACATTTCTTGACAGTAAACTGTTGTTTCAGTTGGTTAAATCTGTGTGCCTTTCAACAAATTCCTCCCCTTAAATTAATGGTTAGCCAATGATTGTACCCGTAAAAATCGAATTACAATGAAAGTCTTATTAAATTGTATATTATAAAACATGTATGTATGTCATCAGCCTATTATAGTCCACTGCTGGATGTAGGCCTCTCCTATTAACTATGCATATAGATGCATTAGGACGTAAATGCCCATAATCGCAACGCTGGGCAAGCGGATTAGCGATCACAGTAATGTGTCCACTATGATGACGCTGCTGCCCATAACCAATTTTCCAATCTTTTATTAAATAATGGTCAGTTACACTTCAATCCCTTAGTCGACTCTTACGACACCCGCAGGTGGAGTTAGGATGGTGACAAATGTATTCTTACTGCAGTCACATGGCTAGTATAACTATAAAACATGTGCTAGTTAAAATTATTTAAATTGTTGTAGCAACTGGAAGAAGTGCGACAAGTGGGTTCTTACAAGAAGGGCACGATGATGGCGGGCAAGAATGTGGCCGATATTGTGGTCATCATGAAGACGCTGCCCACTAAGGAGGCTGTTGAGGGGCTCTCCAATAAGGTACTGTATCATCTTGGGGGCGAGCAAGGCAGTGGCAACTGACAGGCAACTGCTTGTCTCCTGTTTGTTGCCGCCGCAATTTGGGCTGCACTTTTCACTTATGATCAGGTGGAGCCACTTTGTTGTACCAATATAAAAAAAAAAAAAAAATTAGGTAAGGACCTATTTAATATTTAAGCAAAATAATGCTCAGGAGTTAACAGGAAAAAATTTGCAAAGTAGTGTCTGATTGGTATTCCAGAGATACCAGATGAAGTTGAGCTAAACCCTGTATTTAACTGATTGGTATCCCAGAGACTAGACGAAGTCAAGCTAAACCTTTAAGATGATGGAATGATGAACTTGTACTCGCAGTGGGCCCTCGCTAGAGAAGAGTGACCCAGGACAGAGTGCATTGGAAAGAGCTGGAGGATGCCTTTGCCATGTGGCACACTGAAATTAGAGACATACTGTAATTTCAGCATAAGTGGCTTAATAGATAGATAGATAGAAGCAAAATTGACCATATTCAACATTTTGCCTTTAAATTTTTCTTGGAATGGGCAAAGGCAAAGCTATTCTATTATAATCGGTTGTGAATACAATAGAATACATGTGCAACATCTATGTGAAAATAAAAGATGTAGTGATCATAATACATCAGGCTAGGGACCCTAACATAACCCCTAATCAGAAGGATCTGAAAATGTTTTCATACTCATTATAACAAAGTTATATCTCAGAAGCATCTCTCATCTTCACCACACAATTTACATTATGTAGGTTATAGCAGCTTGCTCAGTAAATTACCTACGAAGTATGCTGAAACGCGCGAGAATAAAACCCAATCTAAGATGTGGCACAATTAATGAAGTCTAAGCCCCTTCTACATATAACATAACTTAACATGACAAGCCAATTTCGGTTTATGAGTAAGCGAGTAACTATATATTATTTTCTTGGGACATCTTACACAAATCAATCTAGTCCCACGGTAAGCTCAATTAAGGCTTGTGATGTGGGTACCAGGCGACGATATATATAATAGATAGATACATATAGATACTTAAATACATAGACAGCCATTACTAAGAAACACATATTTGTGATAAAAAAAAACACAAATAATACCCTCGCCGGGATTCGAACCCGGAACCTCCAGCTTCGTAGGCAGGGTCACTACCAACTAGGCTACGGCGGTTGACAATGTATATATTATATAATATAATATAATAAGCTTTTATTTCCTTAATAAATATGTACAGTTCAAGGTTATTTGTTTCATTTAATTTTCTAAAATATCTTCATCATAAGGACCGCCCTGGGCGGTAAAAGCCTCCAATGATTTCCAACTTTCTCTATTTTTGGCTACCTTTGCCCAGTTGTCCCCTGCTATGTTTTTTATGTCATCACTCCATCTTATGAGTGGTTTTCCCCTTCTTCTTTTTCCTTGGGGGAGCCATTCTGTTATAATCTTTGACCAGCGACCATCAGTTCTTTGTGTGTGTCCGGCCCATCTCCATTTGAGACCCAATGTATAATATATCTATTTATTTTCAGGTGACCGAAGAGCTAAACAAGCTGCTGGCAGCGGAGGGCGGGGGCGCGGTCGCGTGCTCCTGCCACGAGCGGGGCTTCACCGCGCAGGGCGCCGCCGCCGCCGTGCGCGTGCTGGTCACCACGCTGCACCACAACTTGAGGAAGCTGGAGCCCGAGGTTAGTGATGAAAGGTGACCGAAGAGCTAAACAAGCCGCTCGCAGCGGAGGGTGCTCCTGCCACGAGCGGGGCTTCACCGCGCAGGGCGCCGCCGCCGCCGTGCGCGTGCTGGTCACCACGCTGCACCACAACTTGAGGAAGCTGGAGCCCGAGGTTAGTGATGAAAGGTGACCGAAGAGCTAAACAAGCTGCTCGCAGCGGAGGGTGCTCCTGCCACGAGCGGGGCTTCACCGCGCAGGGCGCCGCCGCCGCCGTGCGCGTGCTGGTCACCACGCTGTACCACAACTTGAGGAAGCTGGAGCCGGAGGTTAGTGATGAAAGGTGACCGGAGAGCTAAACAAGCTGCTGGCAGCGGAGGGTGCTCCTGCCACGAGCGGGGCTTCACCGCGCAGGGCGCCGCCGCCGCCGTGCGCGTGCTGGTCACCACGCTGCACCACAACTTGAGGAAGCTGGAGCCTGAGGTTAGTGATGAAAGGTGACCGAAGAGCTAAACAAGCAGCTGGCAGCCGAAGGCGGGGGGGCAGTCGCGTGCTCCTGCCACGAGCGGGGCTTCACCGCGCAGGGCGCCGCCGCCGCCGTGCGCGTGCTGGTCACCACGCTGCACCACAACTTGAGGAAGCTGGAGCCGGAGGTTAGTGATGAGGTGACCGAAGAGCTAAATAAGCTGCTGGCAGCCGAAGGCGGGGGGACAGTCGCGTGCTCCTGCCACGAGCGGGGCTTCACCGCGCAGGGCGCCGCCGCCGCCGTGCGCGTGCTGGTCACCACGCTGCACCACAACTTGAGGAAGCTGGAGCCCGAGGTTAGTGATGAAAGGTGACCGAAGAGCTAAACAAGCTGCTCGCAGCGGAGGGTGCTCCTGCCACGAGCGGGGCTTCACCGCGCAGGGCGCCGCCGCCGCCGTGCGCGTGCTGGTCACCACGCTGTACCACAACTTGAGGAAGCTGGAGCCGGAGGTTAGTGATGAAAGGTGACCGGAGAGCTAAACAAGCTGCTGGCAGCGGAGGGTGCTCCTGCCACGAGCGGGGCTTCACCGCGCAGGGCGCCGCCGCCGCCGTGCGCGTGCTGGTCACCACGCTGCACCACAACTTGAGGAAGCTGGAGCCCGAGGTTAGTGATGAAAGGTGACCGAAGAGCTAAACAAGCTGCTGGCAGCGGAGGGAGGGGACGCTGCACCACAACTTGAGGAAGCTGGAGCCGGAGGTTAGTGATGAAAGGTGACCGAAGAGCTAAACAAGCTGCTGGCAGCGGAGGGAGGGGACGCTGCACCACAACTTGAGGAAGCTGGAGCCGGAGGTTAGTGATGAAAGGTGACCGAAGAGCTAAACAAGCTGCTGGCAGCGGAGGGAGGGGACGCTGCACCACAACTTGAGGAAGCTGGAGCCTGAGGTTAGTGATGAAAGGTGACCAAAGAGCTAAACAAGCTGCTGGCAGCGGAGGGAGGGGACGCTGCACCACAACTTGAGGAAGCTGGAGCCGGAGGTTAGTGATGAAAGGTGACCGAAGAGCTAAACAAGCTGCTGGCAGCGGAGGGAGGGGACGCTGCACCACAACTTGAGGAAGCTGGAGCCCGAGGTTAGTGATGAAAGGTGACCGGAGAGCTAAACAAGCTGCTCGCAGCGGAGGGTGCTCCTGCCACGAGCGGGGCTTCACCGCGCAGGGCGCCGCCGCCGCTGTGCGCGTGCTGGTCACCACGCTGCACCACAACTTGAGGAAGCTGGAGCCCGAGGTTAGTGACGGGTTTTAATGGGTTGGTTTCAACTAATGAGAATTTATATTTAAAAAAACCGGCCCAGTGCGAGTCTGACTCGCGCGCAAAGGGTTCCGTACCATTATCTATTTATTATTTAAAAAATACAGTTAAATCAACCTACCTCAAAAACTATAGGAGATAATTTAATCAAACCAAAAATCGTTGATAGAGTTCATTAATGTGCATAACATATATTTTTTTTAGAATTTTAGATCGATTTCCGAGTAAATCGGCTGTGACAGACGGACATGACGAATCTATAAGGGTTTCGTTTTTGCCATTTTGGCCAGGGAACTCTAAAAACATAATGGCAATAAGCATTGGATAATCTATTTTGTAATCACAAACTAGATTATATTGGCCATAAACTGCATAGCCTTTAATAATGACAAAAGGCCCGATTTTTTTTTTAAGTAATTTTCCCTTGAATTTGAGCTACACTTTGGACAATTTAATACTCTAGTTCATTATTCTCGAAATTTCATAACTAATTTTATTCTATTCTTGAATCGAGTTCTCGGATCACTACATACATTCAAAAGTATTTAAAAATGACTAAAAAGCTGTTGTTGCCTGAGATTTAATAACAATACAATACAATAACTCTTAACATGTGGAGGATTGACAACATTTAGTAGATTTTCCACAGTGGCCTAAAATGAGTGAAAACCGACATTGCATACATATTAACTGAAACATTAATGTCTTTAAACGTCTCTAAAACTATATTCGTAGGAGATTTTTATTACTTACAATGTGAATTGATATTGTAAAATAATGGTTTATAATGCTTTGCCAACGAGAATTAAGTTCCTGCCTCCTACTACATTTTCTAATAATCTCAAAAAGTACCTTATTGAGTTGTGTCCTTATGGCCTTAACGAATATTATAATGATAGTGAAAATGTATTGTTAATTTACCTTTGTATTGTTTAAGTTTTATGGTAAAATTATACTGTTATTAAATTAATAATATTTATGCTACACCTATTTAGGTACAATTGTATTGAGACAAAATTGACGTAGAACAAAAATTGTAAACTGTACCAGCATATTTCTATGTAAACATACAATTTATGGCAAATAAATGAAAATGAAATGAAATGAAAGGACCATGGGCATATTTGTATGGAGAGTGGACCAAGAACCAACACAGCTGAAAGTGGTATCATTAAATAGGTATTTACATTTATTTCATTTCATTCTATGGGCACTATGTTCAATTCCATTGCAAAACGGAGATATCTGTAATTTAGTCAGAGTAAATATGATGAATGGTGTCTGAATGACAGTGATTTACTTAGGGACTACTCGCAGAACGCCTTACTCATATAATATTATCCAATGGAATTCAACTTTGCACCTATATAATGAAATAAAGTACATAAACAGGCCTTTTTAATGAGTAATGACACTACTCCCAGCTTTGTTGGTTTTTGGTCCAATTGGGTATGTCAAGTTTTTTGAAGTGGTGTAAATTATATTTTATTTGGATGGTAGGCTTCCTAAGGATCACGAAAAACCAGTTATTTTATTTTTATAACTATTAATTTATTATTAATATTATTTATAATATTTTTAATTTATGGCTCACAAGCTAAACGACTTTTGCGCTACTGAAAATTAAAAAAAAACACATGATGGTTGTCAAATATGTCACTGTCAAAATAACTACGTCTTTCAACGGTTTTGTTCGTTCGATTGCATTTGGTGGTTTCAGTGATTTATAGAATATTTTTAACGACCTCAGCACGAATTTTGGACTCTTGATCTTGCCGCACTACTCCATGACCCCTGCACGATATTTTGGACAACGTTTGGATCTTCCTGTGACTACCTACGCTCTGCTTTTTGGACTACGTTTTCTTGCCTTTCTGACGACCCTGGTTTTGACTATTGGACTGCTTCACGTACATCTAGATACAATGAATAGTGACTGCAACCGAACCGTGACGGAGTATTACAGAGATATGCTCATGTGCTTCGTACCCAGCTGTAAGAAATACAGACGCGACTTTCCCGACTCAGCTTTTCTATGTGTACCAAAATGTTTACAACCAACTTGGTGTCACGCGTTGGATATAAATTGCCCGAAACGGACCCTATATGTTTGTGAAGAGCATTTCAATGTGAGTGTAGTGACTATTCTATGTATCAAAATTATACTCAATAACACGTTTTTATTGTTATTATTAGTATGCGGTTTAAATATTTTGAAAGACGTAGTTACTTTTGACAGTGACATATTTGACAACCATCATGCGTTTTTTTTTAATTTTCAGTAGCGCAAAAGTCGTTTAGCGTGTGAGCCATAAATTAAAAATATTATAAATAATTTTAAAATAAATTAATAGTTATAAAAATAAAATAACTGGTTTTTCGTGATCCTTAGGAAGCCTATCATCCAAATAAAATATAATTTACACCACTTCAAAAAACTTGACATACCCAATTTGACGCATAGTCCTTTGAAATAGAGTATACCTGTAAGTTGTGGTTACCTATAATAGGCATGATGACTGGTAAGTCAAATCAGCATCTTTTTTCGAACTGTCAAAACGATCACCACTATGAAATTTTATATGAAATACTCAAAAGTGACATCACGTTTGAGTACTGCCAAATGACCTACTCTTTTAAGTTCTTTTCAATTTAATAAATAGAAGTTCTGTACAAAAATGACTGCAATCTACATCTTAGTAATAATTTCTTCGTGTATTATGTCGTGCATAATGTTAAATAATTTATTTTAACTACAGTCATCATCCCTATTTGATAAGCATCAGCCATAGATTAATGTAAATGTGTTTAGAGTATGTAAGATGTATTATCTGTTGGTAATCCTTAATAAACAAAAAAACCTAATACCAGAATTTTTCTCCAGGTGCATTTGGAGTACAAGGTGATCAGCAGCCACCTCGCTGCCATCCGCCACAGCCGCTGGTTCGAAGAGAACGCTCATCACTCCTCCATCAAGGTAAGCTAAGCTGACTTGCCATACCTTTCAGTGTTTATAGCCTAGCGAATTGGCCTGTTGACTGAACCATATCATCCTAAGAATCAGCTATATGAGATAATATCCAAAAGGTCATTGGGCGTTTTTGACCCGCTTTATGATTTTTCGCGTACAGAGACCAAACTAGCTTTAAAATAAAGAATTAAATCTCACTTTTCTAAATATGTAATTTTTCCATATATATCAACCGGGAAAAAAAGTTATTCGACTTTTTGTATCCGAAATAGTGTTTTTAATGTTTTTACTTTCAACATTGGACAATTGCGTAAACAGTTGTGACCTACTTTTCTGGTTTCGCCTTGCAAGAATGCGACTCATACCACTCAGTAGCACTTATAGTTCGTGAAATATAAATTGGTAACTTTCTACCTACATTACAGTAAAAATAAACATTCAATTTATATTTCTCGAACTATACATTTACCTACATTCCTAGCCCTATTTCGTTTGTGTACGCAGTGGGTCATATGCCCGAACAAAATGCCCAATGACCTTTGTCATTGAGATTTTTACCTATTCGGAAGGGAATAAAGTTAATTTCAGTTTGTCCGAAAATTTAATGAATCAACAAAATACAACTCTGTTCTAATTGAATAAAATTTAAACTGTCTTTTTCATACATTTTCATTGATCGATAACGAAATTTTGTATGAAATAGCCAACAATTTTTTGGAGATTTTTGGGTTATTCCATAGTATTCCATAGCTGTCTATGTATTTAAGTATCTATATGTATCTATCTATTATATATATCGTCTGGTACCCACATCACAAGCCTTAATTGACCTAACCGTGGGACTAGGTCGTTTTGTGTAAGATGTCCCAAGATATTTATTTATTTATTATTATTAATCAGGTGCTGATCCGCCTCCTCCGCGACATGTGCGCTCGCCACGCAGGACTCGAACCCCTGACCCCGTGGATGATCGACCTTCTGGCGCACCACTGCATCATGAACAACCCGCAGCGGCAAGCTCTGCCCATCGCCCAGGCGTTTAGGTCTGTAACATTTATCTTACTACTACCCCCTTATGCCCGGTTCACATTATTCCAGTTCAGTATATCAGAAAATTACATTCTATAGATAAACCCCCCAGCAAAAGGTCTTTAACAGAATGGCTTACTCAACTAGAATATCAGGATACCGAACTTCTTCTGAAAGTCTTAAAATAATAATAAAATGTATATGTATATTATTTATCTATTACTTAAAGTATCTAAAATTAATCTCTTGTTTTATTTTATTTTTTCTTACACATCACACACATTATTTTTATACTTACATTTATACACAGTCATACACTCTTAAGAACGCACCATAGGATTAAAAGCTTTTACATTTAAAATATGGTAGCGATATTTAAGAAATTTATACTCGTATGTCGAAACTGGGTCTTGTAATGTAACACAGGGTTTCCTAGCACAAGACTCAGGATAAAAAAAGTCGTGGATAATTGTAAGTTTAAAATTGTTTCAATAAATATTTTTCATTTCAATTCAGCGGTCTAATCCAGTCCAGTGCTGGACTGGAGCATATTACCGACGATTGCTATTTTTTTTCTTTGAAGTGTTGACAGTTTGATGTCAGAAGGTTCTCAAATGGACTCAATCTAATTTGCTGATGGTGTTTCTGTGAACAGACGTGCCTTATCTCTGCTGGCGGGAGGCCTGTTCCTGCCCGGCTGCTTATATGCTTCTTAGATTCTACCGACGATTACAATTTTTTTCTTTGAAGTGTTGACATTTTTAATGTCAGAAGGTTCTCAAATGGACTCAATTTAATTTCGTGTTTGTCTGAACAGACGCGCCCTATCTCTGCTGGCGGGAGGCCTGTTCCTGCCCGGCTGCGCAGGACTGTCGGACCCGTGCGAGGCGGCGCACGCGCGCGCCCACACTGCCCTCGACCTTCAGGCGCAGGACAACGCTGCTGCCACGGCGCAGACGTGAGTACTCCTACTGACTTCTGTCTAGGACATGGCGACAATATTACTACAGAATTAAAGCCTAACAACTCTCTATTGCTATGCTCGGAGTTTCTCTGCGTGATCGAATCAGAAATGAGGAGATAAGTAGGCGAACTAAGGTTACTGACATAGCCCTCCGGATTAGCAAGCTGAAGTGGCAATGGGCAGGTGGTCGATGGGGTCGAAAAGTGCTCGAGTGGAGACCACGGCTAGGCAAACGCAGCGTAGGACGTCCACCCACAACATGGACACACTGCCCTCGACCTTCAGGCGCAGGACAACGCTGCTGCCACGGCGCAGACGTGAGTACTCCTACTGACTCAATCATTTATTGCTTCCACACAGTTTTTTTTTTTTTTTTTTTTATACCACGTCGGTGGCAAACAAGCATACGGCCCGCCTGATGGAAAGCAGTCACCGTAGCCTATGGGCGCCTGCAACCTCAGGGTGTCACATGCGCGTTGCCGACCCAATAAAAATAACGTTGGCACAACAAAGTAGCTCCACTCCACCTGATCGTAAGTGAAAAGTAGAGCCCAAATCGCGGCAAAGTTTACAAGGTATTTTGCGAACATAAAGTTTTACAGCTATTTAATTATTAAAACTTAGTGTAAAACAAGTTACAAGCTTGCTGCGCCCAACAGGGTCCGTTCGGCGCAGCAAGCTTGTAACTTGTGACTTCTGTCACCTCGGACATGGCATATTACTACAGAATTAAAGCCTAACCCCCTTATTCATAAACGTTTGTTAACTTAACAAGCCGCTAATAATTGTTTGTCCCATTCGGTCTTAACAATGTGTCCACAAGAGCAAAAGGGACAAACGATTATTAGCGGCTTGTCAAGTTAACAAACGTTTATGAATAAGGGGGTAACTGTCTATTTGACTCTGACAGTGTCACTCCTATGGCAATAAAATACCAAAATATTGTTTACAGAGACTAACCAGTTCTATACAAGCTACTAAGCTATGAACTATCGGCTTATCGCACCATAATTCAAAGCTTAGTAGCTCGCGGTGAGACCAGTGCCTTTAGTGTCAGTACAGGTGATGTGAGTTAGACACTGGTCTCAGTCTCACCGCCAGCTACTAAGCTATGAACTATCGGCTATAAACACGAACAAAAGATACACTCTCTTCCATGTAAATAAAAGAGACACGGCGATACTCGCCCAGCTACCAGCTATCACCGCCGGGCGAGTATCGCCGCGTCTCTTTTTACACGGGAGTGCGTATCTTTTGTTCGTGTTTATAGCCCCATAGTTCTAAGCTTAGTAGCTCGCGGTGAGACCAGTGCCTATAGTGTCAGTACAGATGATATGAGTAACCAATTGCAATGACATTCAACATCTGATGACAAAGAGTAGCCATTGCCAGTAGAAGAGATTAATCACTGAAAATACGCAATATGGCGACGGTCAAATAGGAAATTGTTAGTTGTTGTGCTGGGTAGCACTACATCACCAAAAAATACTTTCACACCGCTATCTAGAAACGGCATTAACATTAATGTCTATAAATACAGGGTGTTCGTGAGTATACTGACAGACTTGAAAGGTGTATTCCTGACCACATTTTGAGGCTATAATATCATGAATTTTTCTGGATTCGGCTTAGTTTAAGAGATAATGACATGTTTTTCAAAAAACTATTTTCATCATAAGTTACTGAAAAATGCCTGCACGATTAAAATTCTTACACTAATAGTTTTCATCTCGACATATTCACTGAAAGTTGGAAAAAAGGAGAAAAAGGTTTCAGAAAAATGTTCATTAAAAACTGTGAAAAAACAATTTATTACTGGTCATGTAGAAAAAAATTCTAAATATAACAAAAAAAAATTTTTTGTTCGTAAATGACATGTTACATTTTTTTTACTTCTTTTGTCATCAAAAATGCATTGGTAAACTCTATCGGTATACTCACGAACACCCTGTATAACCAAGCAGTTAAACTCACAAAGCCACTACGCCCGTTATAATGTCTCACGAAACTTTAAACTCAACTAACATTAATGTCAAATAAAAGTACCGTTTTTCATAGTTTTATTTCACGAGCAATCCGCGGTAACCGAAGAAAATATTAACATTAATGTCATCTCTTTTAGACTCCTTCGTGTGGTAGCACGCGGCGGCCACCGCTATGTCCTCGGGCTCCAACTTTTCGAGGGCGGCAAGGACATTTCCGGCGAGATCACCGTGTGGGACGGCGTGGTCGTGTCCCCACTTGCACCGGCTTATAGCGAGGCGCCGGAACCTATGGACACTGATGATAAAGGTACAGTGAGACACGTGGACACAGTGAAACACCCGTGTGAGACGTCGTGTCTCCTCGCTCCGCCTATAGCGAGCCCGAGCCTATGGACACTGACGATAAAGGTACAGTGAGACATGTGGATACAGTGAAACACCCGTGTTGAGACGTCGTGTCTCCTCACTCCGACTATAGCGAGGCGCCGGAACCTATGGACACTGATGATAAAGGTAAGAAATGTGGATACAGTGAAACACCCGTGTGAGACGTCGTGTCTCCTCACTCCGCCTATAGCGAGGCGCCGGAACCTATGGACACTGATGATAAAGGTACAGTGAGACATGTGGACACAGTGAAACACCCGTGTTGAGACGTCGTGTCTCCTCACTCCGCCTATAGCGAGGCGCCGGAACCTATGGACACTGATGATAAAGGTACAGTGAGACACGTGGACACAGTGAAACACCCGTGTTGAGACGTCGTGTCTCTTCACTCCGCCTAAAGCGAGCCCGAGCCTATGGACACCGACGATAAAGGTACAGTGAGACACGTGGACACAGTGAAACACTCGTGTTGAGACGTTGTGTCTCCTCACTCCGCCTAAAGAAGTCCGAACTTATGGACACCGACGATAAAGGTACAGTGAGACATGTGGATACAGTGAAACACCCGTGTGGGACGGCGTGTGTCCTCACTCCGCTTATAGCGAGGCGCCGGAACCTATGGACACAGTTCACCACGAGCTTAAGCAGCGATTAGACGGTCAATCAAAGTTCCATCAGTCTCACATCAGTCCAAAGCGTGGACTTCTAATGCGAGCTCAAAAATGCCCCCAAAAACAATTGGCTATGTAAAGTTTTATGAAGGTATAATATTATATTTTTCCCTTATAGCCGTCGTCTTAAGGTTCAAGAAAGTACGGCTCTTTTATTTTTGTGTCTTATAATTTGTTAACAATCTTTTTTTAATTCTTTATTAACAATTTATAGGAACTAAAAGAGCCACATTTTCTTGAACCGTAAGACGATGGCTATCAGGGAAAAATATAATATTCATACCTTTGGAAAACTTTAAACCTTAGACCGCTACAGTCGGCCATAGACGACAACAGAAAATCGTGACTACGACGCCAACGCCGGCTACAGCCGTCAATGTCGCCGGAACAATAGCGACTTACACGGTTACTCGTAAACTTCAATTTCGCTTAAATAATCGTAAACGCGTGGCGTCTGGAGCTCGGCATATTACTACGCCGTCTGGCGGTCAACAGGTTAAATAGCTAATTGTCCATTTGATAGATAGCACTTTTCACAACACCGCGCCTATGTCCGCGCAATTTCTTTGACAAATTATTTGGCAGTTTATTGGCAGCCGAAACGTTGTTCAATCCTATCATTTCAATCACTACTTTTTAATAGGGAGTTATGTTTATAAACTTAATATAAAAAATCATAAACGGGGGGAGGGGGGAAGTTACTAGCTCTCGTCATTTTGGCGTGTCACTCATGTGATACCTTATTATTGATATCTACGCCTTATTAGACCGAAGACGGGTGTCTTCTGTTGCCACTAAGGATCAGTACAATGGATTTTGATCCAAATTATGAACAGACTTGTTCAATGCCTGTTGTACGGATCTTTAGGGTTAAGTGTGTACTACTGTACGTACGCTAATTACTGTCCTTTGTTTCAGCAGAAGATCAAGACGGTGTGGCGGCTTGAACCAAATTCCATTTACGCAATTTAAGTTTACAAGATCTTTAGTTAAGAGTGACGTGAGACCTTACTTTAAGTATATTACAATGTAACGTATGAGGAAGATCTTTAATAAATTTCTTATTTAAATTACCTCGTTTTACTTTTTACCGTTATCTGAGTAGTTTATCTTTCGATACTACCAAACTATCCCCTAAAGTTTGTAGTGGGGGTTCCCTCATTGAAATGTTGTTGTGTTGTATAGGGCAGTGGGATAATTAAAGCCTGACAACTTCAAGACTCGCCATATTGCGGATTTTATTATACTTACTCTTTGGCATCAGTATACAGAAGTTGAATGTCATCAACGATTCAAAATATTTCTAAAAATAATGAAAATGTCTCGACATGTGGAAGCAGGTTTGTCGCTTGGAAAAAAACTTAACCAGATGTGCTTAGATGTTGCTTCTAGGAACCTTTAGGTAGTATTTTAAATTAAAAATCCTGGTCACGGCACCAAGTTAAAATCAATTTTCGACAATACTATGAACTTTTTCGAGAAAAAGTTTGTTTTGATATAGATGTTGTGGTTTTCAAATAAATTACACTTTTACAACATGTTTGTAAATAAAAGACAAGCTTAATCTTCTTAACCCTATATTGCAATATTTAACTGGATGACTGTGGTGGCCATGCCAGCAGCACAGCGGTGACATCTAGCGCGAGTATATCTGCGCCGGCGCCTATAGCGTCGCCAAGCGCAGGTGTGGATCGGCCCAGTTCTCCGTGACACCACTCCTTCACGTACGTGTCTCTAATGAGGGTGTACCATCAAGGACGCTTTAGGGACTTTTAACTTAGTTGAAAATCCTGGTCACGGCACCAAGTTGAAATCTATTTCCGACAATACGAGTACTAGGAAATTTTGCGAGAAAGTTTGTTTTGAAATAGATTTTGTGGTTTTCAAATAAATTATACTTTTACAACATGTTTGTAAATGAAAGACAAGCTTAATCTTCTTAACCTTATATTGCAATATTTAACTTGATGACTGTGGTGGCCATGCTAGAAGCACGGCGGTGACATCTAGCGCGAGTATATCTGCGCCGGCTCCAATAGCGTCTCCCAGCGCGGGTGTGGACCGGCCCAGTTCGCCGTGGCACCACTCCTTCACGTACGTGTCTCTAATGCGGATGTTGTTTCAAGGAAACTTAGGTAGTATTTTAAGTTCAAAATCCTGGTCACGGCACCAAGTTAAAATCAATTTTCGACAATACTATGAAATTTTGCGAGAAAGTTTGTTTTGAAATAGATTTTGAGGTTTTCAAATAAATTACACTTTTACAACATGTTTGTAAATGAAAGACAAGCTTAATCTTCTTAACCTTATATTGCAATATTTAACTTGATGACTGTGGTGGCCATGCTATAAGCACAGCGGTGACATCTAGCGCGAGTATATCTGCGCCGGCGCCTATAGCGTCGCCAAGCGCAGGTGTCGACCGGCCCAGCCCGCCGTGACACCACTCCTTCACGTACGTGTCTCTAATGAGGGTGTACCATCAAGGACGCTTTAGGTACTTTTAACTTAGTTGAAAATCCTGGTCACGGCACCAAGTTGAAATCGATTTCCGACATTACTATGTATTTTTGTTAGAAAAAGTTTTTTTTTTAAATAGATTTTGTGGTTTTCAAATAAATTACACTTTTACATGTTTGTAAATGAAAGACAAGCTTAATGTTCTTAACCTTATATTGAAATATTTAACTGGATGGCTGTGGTGGCCATGCTAGAAGCACGGCGGTGACATCTAGCGCGAGTATATCTGCGCCGGCGCCTATAGCGTCGCCAAGCGCGGGTGTGGACCGGCCTAGTTCGCCGTGGCACCACTCCTTCACGTACGTGCCGGCACTCGTGCGGATGTTCAGCCGGAATAGTGACGGGTGATCTGGTGACGAAAGCGATATCAAGTAGGACTGAGGACAATTTTTACCATAAAAAGTTATCTGTGGAAGAACACAGACGTCCGTGTTATACAGGGTGTAATCGATAAGTGTTTACAGGCCATATTTCCGTAAATATGTGAGATATCAGAAAAAAAAATAACTGATATCGAAAGTACGTTAGCCAACGAGTAAAATTACATTAATAACTTTTTTGAAATAAAATCTGAAATATCTCAAATATTAACTTCAAACCCTTCCATACATTTAGTACGTAGTACGTAACCGATCATTCAAAGACTAGTTAAATACGATTTTTTTTTTTTTAAGAATAAATGTTAGATTAATTATTTCATAAACGGTAGTATTATTATTTTATTACAATTTATTCGTACAAATAACGAACCTCTACCAGTTTTATCTCTTACGACACCCGACATTCTTTAAGGCTGTAAGTTGTCATACTAAATGTATGGGAGCGTTTTAAGTTAGTATTTTTAATATTACTTCATCTATTTAGAAAAAGTTATTAATATAATTTTACTCGTTGGGTAACGCACTTTCGATATCAGTTAAAAGTTTTCTGATATCTCTCATATGTACGGAATTATGGCCTGTAAACACTTATCGATTACACCCTGTATATAAGGTCTTCTGCACGACCTGAACACGGACTTCTATGCCGGACGTACATATCAGTGGACAAACACTGACCCGGCACGCAGTGGGCTTCCAACGCGAGTATGGGAGAAGGCACGCGAGTAACGACCGGTGTCGTCTACACGATACGAATACGGACATCTATGCCGAACGTGTCTGAGGATGTTACAACGTATAACGATAACCCATCACGCTGTGAGCCTACAGACACACGGACTTCTTCAGAACAGTCGAACAGTCTTCTGCACATGGACATTTGTGCCGGACGTGTCTGTGCCAAACAACGTAAACACTGAACTTGCGGCGCGAGGGTGCAATATGGCATTACAATATGAAACACTGTCCCAGCACGCTGTGATCTTGGATACGGATACGGTCATCCGTGCAATGCGTCTGTGGACATTACAATGAAAACACTGACCCGGCCCCCAGTGGGCTTGCAACGTAAGGAATTTTTGTCTGCGGACAATAAGGGGTGTACCATTGGCACTGATTTCGCTTCATAAAACTATGCCAAAGAGACTAAGATTTGTATAGTATTAAATAATTGATTAAAGACCCATAAAAATTTCACATAATATGTGACATAATTCCTTTCACAGAGTATTACTGCGCCCAAGGCAGGGGTATATTAAAAAAAACATGGAGATTAACCAGAAATACCTATAGGTCACTTCTGCAGAACACGAAATCGTGCAGTGGGGAATAAAAAAAAGAGCTTGGAACAATAGATTTCGAAGGGGTTCTGGAGAACTTGTATTGTGAATACTGAAATTGCAGTAGCAACAAAAACGGACCAAAGTTAGCTAATTTAAGACCTCCTAGTAAATTACAAAAGCCAGAAATGACAGCTTTTTAACTATATTATCGAGTCGATTTTTTCATTTGAATTTGCCAGTTTTTTATCGGTACACCCCTTACAATATGAATCACTGACCTGGTACGCTGTGTGCTTGCAGCGCGAGAATGGCGCGGGGGCGAGCAAGTAACGGCCGTCGGTGAAGTACACGGAGAGGTGTCTTTTGCACGATACGGATACGGATATCCGTGTCGGACTTATTGTCTGTGAATTAAGAAAACCTGAATGAAGCTTATTTTTTCTTTGTCAACTGGCAGATATTGCTGTCTAAGATTATGTCAGCCAATACGATGTTTTTATTTAGAAATAACGTGTTATTAACTTTCAGTTATAGTCACCGACAATACACGGTGCTCGCGAGCATTGCGAGAGATTTTAACTCAATATCAAAATAAACAAACAATATTATGAGATCTAATGTCAATTCCACCAAAAAAAAATATTTTTTTAGACTTTTTGAATACTTTTTAACATTTCCAGTACTTTTTATCATAACAACAATTTGTTTAAATGATTTATTTTAATTGTATGTTTTAAGTACAGATCGTCAAGTCTATTCGTATTTTTTGATTGTCAGGCAAAAGGTGTGGTAATATTAGAACACATTGTCGTAGCATTGTAATCAAAAATAAGTTTTATGACGAGTTACGTCGAAAAACTTATTTCGAAAAAAGGTTGCTTATCTCTGAAGCCAAGCCGATCCAAGAAATTTTATATAACATTAAAGACTCTAAATATGGGCAGGAATTCAGCATTAAAATCTTTCGGAATGCTCACGAGCACCGTGTATTGTCTTGAGCTATGAAGGCGGCAAAAATATCTGACTCAATCTTATTTCAGTGACATAAGAGCGTGTCACATATCTTCATAGCGCAAGAATACTATTGTCGGTGACTACGTTAGTTCCAAATTTATACTTTCCTATGTAAAATAATAACTTTTTAATTATATTTAGTACGAGAACCAGTAGTAGTATTAAGTACTATCATACATTAAAAAATAACCATGTATAAGAGAAACAACTATAGGAAATTACGGGATATCAACATTATTAATAATAAATTAATGTTATTGTATAATTTTTATCATTTAGCTTTCGGTGAAGGAAAATATCGTGAGGAAACCTGCAAACATCCGCGAAGAAATTCAAAGGGGTATGGGAAGTTCCCAACCCGCTTAGGACCAGCGTGGGGATTATAGCCCAATCCCTCTCTTATATGAGAGGAGGCCTGTGCCCAGCAGTGGGACATTATATATAATATCGTGAAATAAGGGTTAAATAAATAAAGCAAAGGAAAAGTGCGATACGATGTGACCTACCTCCGGTACCGCCCGTATCCGTGCCGCCCGTATTCGTGTATTTATTTAGACGTTCTATGTCGGCCTCCGTCACGACTACTGGCGTGTCTGGTGAGGCCGGCTGTCGAGAAAATATAATTAAAAGTTGTACCTTGTCACAGTGGCGATAATGATAACCTCTAACCGCCCAGAGGGCAATTAAAAAGTCTCTTCAAACAAGAAATTCTGTTCTATTTTTACACTATTAAGTGAAAATTAACTAGCATTGTTTTGTGTCAGGCAGGACAATAATATTGTTGATTGATTTAATGTCACATTCTATATCAGTTAATGATTGGAAAAAGAGTATTTGTCATTTATTTTGTATAATGGGAACTTTTTATAATCCCATATAGGTATAAATATATCATTTATTTACTCAGACAACAGAGATCCATTTTATGTTAGTTACCTTAATTACTATTACTTAAAAACTATGTTAGTAACATACACAGCAACGGACATGGTATTTTTAATTAAGTGTTGCATTATTGAGCACTCACTCCTTAAGTCTACAGTCCTTAAGAGGCTATTGGAGCTGCCCCGTATTCTGCTCAAAAGCGATGACGATGAGATATTTTTTCGCAGAACGGCACCAAAACTGTCCACTCGCGCTTTAGCAAACATGCTGGACGCGCTGCAGAAACGAAGACCCAACAGCGTATACTTGCTATCAGTCTCAAAAATATCTACACTATCGTTACGGCGATAAATGCGTGTTCAGATATTTTTGAACGCCCCGGACGCTATGCTCTGATGGCGAATGTACAACGAATAAAACTTTGAGAAATAAAATGGTGCCACGAAATGGTCTCATCTCAGCATGGTCCTCGCGTAAAATATCGCAGGCCTACTACTTCGAAATCAGCAAATTTCGAGGATTTCTCTCTGTCACTCCAACGAATGCGTAATTACATCTCTGTCACACAGATAAATATTCTGTGCCGAGCAAAATGTCATAGAAATATTCAAATTTTAAGCTACCGTCGGCCGTAAGTCCGATTTAGTAGTTGGGTCAAAATTATTTTCGTTGTCTTGTTACTCGGTCACGCTTTTAGTTGCTGTTTCGATTCAGTATATAAAAAAATCGGTGCAGTTGTTTTTCTTTTTCACGCTAGATTTTAATCCATACGTGAGAAATTGAAAACAAAACATCATCTCATACAAAAATCACCACTGCGTCACGTTTTTTAGGGACACAAAATAAGACAACCAAAAGAATTTTGACCCAGTTAGTAGACGAACGTAGTTTTTCAGTTAATTTAATACAATTTAATGTATTGTTACCTCGTCAAACGTGGAATGCGTGAGTTTGATGCAAAGCGCCTCGTATTCTTTGCATTTATTCTCCTCGCCGCGTTTCAGTTCAGTCAGATCATCTCTGGAAAATAATGCTACATAATCATGCAGTATAATAGACGAAAAATAATTGGCAACTTGGTCGTCGTAAAACATTTACACAAAAGGATAAAAAAAGGAACCATCGTAGGCGAATAACTTGTATATTTCCTAAAATTCCTTATGTAACCTTTCGACTAGGCGCAATGACAAAACGCAGAAAATGTCGAATGTCAACATTGTCAATTAATATTGTCAATTATTATATCTTTATTCACCGACTCGGACACGCATAAAAATAGTAAAATAAACAACTTTCAGAGTGTTCTGCTATAATTTTGTAAAAATAATGAATGAGAATGATTTAATGCATTGGCATTGGTGTGCAACTACAGGAATGTTTTAAAATCGTGCTAAGTTTACTGTGGCAAATTTTGCATTAAATACATGACGTATTTCGAAAATGTAATCTGATGATGATTCATTACAATAACTGTGTGAACAAATAATTAAATTTTTTGAGTTTCCTCGCTATAGTGAGGGGAAAAATTTTGTGTTACACACGGGTGCAAATGTATTTTACTTCTCGTATGTTAAAACACTCGCTACGGTCAGGATTCAATTTAAGAACCACTCGCTTCGCTCGTGGTTCAACTATAGAATCCATTCGCTAGCTCGTGCTTCAATTTCATACTCGCGGGTAAAATACAACTTTGCACCCTTGTATAACAAATAACTATTAATCCATACCATAGATAGACTCACCTAGTCACATGTACCATATTCTTGACAAGTACCGACCCGCTACGCGAGATCGTTTCGCACGCGCTCGCCAACTCGTCTGCTGTAAGCTCGCGACGCGGGTCCGATATCTGTAAGTACGTCTTTTATGTAATACGCAAACGTTGAATGGATGATGTCGGCGTTTCACGAAGCGATTTACTTGTGCCAGTTTAGACTTGCACAGGTGTGGATCCAAGTGGGAGGCAATAGGGGCACCTAGCGACAATAGACATGATGACTGGCAAGTCAAATCAGCATCTTTTTTCGAACTATCAAAACGATCACCACTATGGAATTTTATATGAAATACTCAAAAGTGACGTCACGTTTGAGTACCTACTGCCAAATGACCTACTTTTTTGAGTTCTTTTCAATTTATTAAATAGAAGTTCTGTACAAAAATTACTGCAATCTACATCTTAGTAATAATTACTTCGTGTATTATGTCGTGTATAATGTTAAATAATTTATTTTTACTACAGTCATCATCCCTATTGAAGTAGTTTTTACGGGAATGTTAATATAATTAGCGGTCTTTCTATAACACGAGAACATCTCAGAAAAAAATAGTAACAACGCTTATTTTCTCGCGAGGCGGCTCGTCCAAAGTAGTCCTACCTATTCAGTTACATGAACAAAACATGCTGTATACAGGGTGATTCCAGGGTCGCGGAGCAAGAGAGTACAGGGTACTAGGGACGGTCAGTCGGTCACATTGAACAACTTTCACTATGGACACAACCAAGAAATCGCGAAAAAAAATCTCTTAATTATGAGTTAATGAAGCCTTAAGTGATAGTTAAGTATCAATTAACTCATGATTAGGAGATTTTTTTTCGCGATGTGGTTGTCTGTATAGTGAAAGTTGGTCAGCGTGACCGTCTCTAGGACCCTGTTCACTCATGCTCCACGACCCCGGAATCACCCTGTATAACCCTGTCACATATATACGTCACCTCAATAGCGAAGGGTCGACCTTGGCCCAGGCAGCGCACGTCGACGTCCTCCCGACCAGCTGACACAAACTTCAGTCTGTGCTCCATATCTTCTGGCGCCAACCTGTCATATTTACACACCTGTCATATACGAATATTGCCTGTCATGTTCATCGTTTCATTCATCATCAGCAGGCATCGGACAAAAAGTGCGGGTGACGTCAAAATGACGTAGTCTTGCACACAGGATGACGTTTGTATTTAAACGTCCGTGTAACATGTAATAATGAACTTGTATGAATGAATTTAACAAAATCATGAAATTATAAAATACAGGTGATAGGGTGATGCAGTGAATAAAATAAATTTCACGTAACTTGTTACCGTTGACATACAGTTGTTGTTTGATTGACATTGACAGTAAAGACGTACTTACTTATTTCAAGTAGCGATATCATTTCAATAAAGAGGTAATAAATTATAACT
>JALPQI010007699.1:0-65672 GCA_025490895.1 Thaumatotibia leucotreta | reverse complement strand
CCTCATTTTAAAGCGCTTAATTAGGACAATATTTTATTGTATGCACCAACATCCAATTCCGTGCAGGGTACATGTTATTTAAAAAAAAAAAGTGCGATTACTTTATTATTTATTTTACAAAATGTATACCACGTAACCAGGTGCAAAATGGTTCATTCGAAAGAATATGGGAACACCTTAATATCTATGTTTCAAAAACAATACCGGAGTATGTAAAAGTGGTAATAACACTCGATAAAATATGTGCTTTCGCTAAAGAATCTCTTGTTGTATAGTAAAACTAGAGTGTATACTCAAGTCATAAGTATTAACTTAAAGGCACTCTTATTATGTATTTTTTGTATCATGCAATGACGACCTAACGCATACGGAGACGGACATAAAAACAGATTTATAAGTTTATTATTGTTTTGACGAACTTTTGTTTCCGCTACTCACCGATAGATTGCGCTACTACAATATCCCTTGAAAAAATTAAACATTATGAAAGATGACAGGGCGACGATGTGGACCCATCATTTGGAAAAACAAGAGTGACAAACAAGCCTTTTAAAGAAAAAAGCAAACTTGACAGTTGACATATGATGTAAATCAATATTATAATTGTCAGTCAAAACAATATCAGAAAAAAATATAATAATGCACATTAAGTATATTTATAAACGGAACAAGTAAATATTTATTATGACCTATTTCTTAATAAGACAAGAATGATTTACATGCTTGCGGTGAGTATTTTTGTACATATCTCAGTAAGTTTATTTATTTTACTGTACCTGAATCTATACAGAACATCATCAGCCTATCAAGTCCACTGCTGGACGTAGGCCTCTCCTATTAACTATCCGCATGGACGCATTAGGCGGTAAATGCCATCATCAATCTTTTATCAAATAATGGTCAGTGACACTTCAATCCCTTAGTCGACACCTACGACACCCGCAGGAGGAGTTGGGGTGGTGACAAATGTATTCTTACTGCCGTCACCACACGGCTACAGAACTTAGTGTACAAAATAAGTTGTCGCCTTTGTATTGTAGCCATGAAGACATTTCCAACATTTCATAACACAGCCGAATAAATATCGAGCTCGTCATATTACATAACTATTCGTATATGAAGTCATACACGTGGAATCTTCCCCAACAGTGGGCCTTCGTGCTCACTGCAACAAGGGTAACTCTAGGTAACTATCTAATCGTTTGCACGATCACTTATGTTATGAAATAGGATTTATGTCAGAGTAAGTAGGCACAAATTCTATAATTTTGATAAAATGGTGATTATAAATATCAATATTAAATAAATAAATAAATATCTTGGGACATCTTACACAAATCGACCTAGTCCCACGGTAAGCTCAATTAAGGCTTGTGATGTAGGTACTAGGCGACGATATATATAATAGATACATACATATATATGTATTTACATACACAGACATCCAAGACCAAGGAACAAATATTTGTGCTAAATAAATACACAAATAATGCCCTCGCCGGGATTCGAACCCGGAACCTCCAGCTTCGTAGGCAGGGTCACTACCAACTAGGCTACAGAGGCTGTCAATATTAAAGCATATTCAAAAGAGTTAAAATGTAAGTAGGGACTTCTGCGTTTTACACATGTGTGTGTATGTATGTGTGTTTTACTTTTTTATACAACACGGTGGCAAATAAGCGTAGAAGGCTTCTGATGGCCGGCAACTGCTGCAGCCACAAGTATCACGGGCGTATCGACGGGAAGAGGGACAAAATAATCGGCAAGTCCTCCATCGCCGACGCAGTGCATCCTCATCATAGAGCTCTTTAACCATCAGGCCACCACCACCAACCACTATGACTACGATGAGTCTACTTCTATTTGGCTGGGGTATTCAAGGAATAGGTATTATGTAGGTATTTTATTTAATATGCTTATTAGAACGTAAAGCCCCCTTTACCTTCTAAGGCAGTCAAAAGTAACTTATATTATAATTATCACATGGTTTTAGTAGAGCAACAAAAATATGTTGTTGTTTTGTGAGGCTATTTTATTAATATCAGAATTTTAAGAATACGGTTTAGGCAATAAGTACGTAGTGTTTATTTAGGCTCATTAAGTATATTGCTATATTTATCCATTGCTCACTGCCATTTTTATCAATTAATGAGTATAAGTATGAATTTAGGTAAGATATTTGAATTGATCTTCTCTTCGTCTCCACGTATGCTTAGACGATGCGAATAGTCTGGGTTTCAGGATCCGTCTGTTTGTCTATCCGGGTGTGAGCAGATAAGATAATCTATAAGCAGATAAATAATCGAAATATTCTAGGATATGACAAGATGATGCTATAAGGCTAATTACGGGTATTTTCAATAATAACAACATTCGTAACAATTTTAACACTTTTTTCAATAGATTTATTCAATAGTTTATAGTTGGGCCTACGTCTTCCACATTTTTTTTTACACAGTACGGTGGCAAATAAGTATACGAGCCTACTGATCGTAAGCAGCTGCCGTTGCCGGAATGTGACAGAAGAATCCGCAAGTCCTTCATCGCCGACGCTGTGCATCCTCATGGAGTTTCAATACTTTAATTACCAGCTAGACAACACTATCAGCATAGAATAATTAATAGTACATACAGAAAGGATATAAGTTAGTTTTTTAAAACACAATTATATAGTTAAATAAATGGTAGATATTTTTAAAGTGCAGTGTGAAAATGACAGGATACGCATTGTGGTTTCATAAGAATCATCAATATTATCGAAGCAGATGTCTCAACAAACCGCCGGAGCTTAGGTAGGTACTTGAACTTGCATTTTAACATGAATATGCATATTACAATATTTACCTAACTAAAAACTAAGTATGTAGGCACGTGCATGTTTTAAACTAAGTAACAATACTTGAAAATTGTGTTACATATCACTTTTTATGTTGCTTGGATGTAAGAACAAAATAGTATCCTTGGGTTGCGATGTTCTGTTCTGTTCGACTTGGAGAAGTGAAGATGGGTCTGCTTGGACAAGTACGACATAAATACTTAGAAATAAGTAAATATATGTTACAGGTTGAAGTATTTTCATTTGTAACTAAGGTAGGTACCAACTAGTTATACTGCCATATCTGAGGCAGCCCCGTTGTGTGACTGTGTGAGTTGCGCGTGTACAGACATACCCGTAAGTAACGCATAGACACGGACGAAGTAATGGGGATTATATATATATATATATACACATGCATACAGGTATGCTAAACATTTAGGTGCATTCTTATACCATCAATGCCCTATATGAATATAGTATGTTATAGTGCGTCTGTTCGTCCGTCTATCCTAACCGAGGCAGCTTCTAATTCTAAAGAACTCGTGAACGAACTTTCACAAGATACCTTTCATTATAGCATTTGTATATAGTTACTTACAAATTCATAGGTACTCGTACTTGAACAAAGTGACTATATTTTAGTCGTTTTTACGTGTCGTTTATTTTCTCATCTCGCAATTCTGCCATCTTCTACAATAGCCATAATTATATGTATTTATGTTTCAATTATTACAATGGTAAAGAGGATTTACTGTTTAAAATGCCAATCTATTTTTATAATTTTAAAGGTATTGTTGATAGTCTTAGTTACTAAGATACTAACTTACTTTTTACATGCACAACGAAGAGCACATGCAATCAATCAACAACTATATTCAAGACAAGAGGAGAAGAGAAAGATATAAAAGCCAGACCAGTCATCTGATTATGATGGAGAATAGCTTCTTCATGGAAGGTGATATAATTCTTCCTTCCTCCTTAATTTTGAAAAATTTGGAAATGCTGTCTGTGCTTAGATTAGCCTTGAACATAAGATTCTATTAAATAGTACGTAATGTAAAAAAATATGTCCTATATTTATTTCCAAATATGGATCAAGGCGACTGACCTTGACAATGACTGCCTATTTTTAAATCTAAACATTTCGCTAAGGTACCTTAAGAAAATATGACGACGGGTAAACCTAGCTACATTATAAGTAAGGTCCGACTGAGACCCATATTTTAGTCTCGGCCGAGACCGAGACTGAGACTTGGTAGAAAGGATAATAAACGTATAAAAATCTCTAGCAAATACCTATAGTAAGTCCAACGTCAAACTAAAACAGTAATTTTATTGGGATATTTTTTTTTTGAAATTTTTTTATATAGTTACCTACCCCACAAACCGGTATTCGAATTTTAGGTGTTTTTAACCATAGTATGATAATCATCGCTTACTTTAAATTATTCCTTCCGTTCATTTTAAAGTGAAATTGAAGTCAGTTCATGTCAATATGACACCAATAAAATTGCAGTAAGTTCGCAAGATGGCGTCAAGCTCGCTAATCACAGCTCATTACGAATCTCGGCCACGGCCAAGAGTCCCGGCCATTTTTGGCCGAGAGCCGAGAGAATCTCTGCTCGATTTTTGGCCGAGATCTCGGTCGGACCTTAATTATAAGGTACAATGTAAATAGTTTTCAAATGTATTTCGTAAAATATAAATAAATAAATGTCATAAGGCATTCTTACACAAATCAACCGAGTTTATATATGGTCTATTTATATATGGAATATATATTATGTTAGTTCGTGCATAAGTGCTTCTTTTTAGTAAGTATTTTATTATTTTAGTTGCACCGCCCACAATCTCTCTGCTTTGCCTAAAGGTTGACTGGCAGAGAATGCCTTATGGCATTAAGTCCGCCTTTTGTATGTCAAGTTTTTTTCTTTTGTGCAATAAAGGTTAAATAAATAAATAAATAAATAATCGTTTCATATTTAACTGTATTATAACAGACGCCATTGGCAAGTTGCGTTGAGACGTAGAACCATTAAGGGATCATCATCATCATCATCACCATATCAGCCGAAAGACGTCCACTGCTGAACATAGGCCTCCCCCAAAGATTGCCACAATGACCGGTCCTGCGCCACCCGCATCCAGCGGACTCCTGCGACCTTCACCAGGTCATCGGTCCATCCGCAGCAGAATCAAAGTAACCGAAATAGCTCTCCGAATCGCTAAACTGAAGTGGCAGTGGGCGGGGCACATTGCGCGTAGAACTGATGGCCGTTGGGGCCGGAAGGTTCTTGAGTGGTGGCCACGTACCGGAAGGCGTAGCGTGGGTAGGCCCCCCCCAAGGTGGACCGATGACCATTAAGGGATATTGTAACATTTTTAGTTTTATCTATAAATATCTAATGTTTGACCCAACACACCCTTACGATACCGTGGCAAGTCTACAGGACATGTCTAGTCTATCTATGAAATAGAGTAAGCATGATGGTAACGCAGACGTTTGATAAACTGTTATGAAGCTGAAGTATCATAATAAAATAAAATAAACTATATTTTTTATCTTCTATTAATTTTAATTATTTTTGCAGGGAAGTCCATCTATGCTGCGTTCGGTGTTTTATGTTGCGCAAAATGTGATTGGTAGATATCAAATGCATCCACACAACATAGCTCTGGGGAATGGCGTGGTGTGTGGTCGCGCCCTCATCCGAGAATCTATTTTGTCATGATGTATGATGTCAAAGCGATTCTTCTACTAGCAAATTAGGTATTAATTAGTTATATGATAAGTCGGCCTTTTGCCATGTAGGTCACATTTTAAGGCCAGATGAACCATGATTAATGTACCGGTGTATTTATATGACTGGAGGAAAATGTTTAAGAGTGGCTACAGGTAATTAGCTATAGGCTATATATTATATTATTCATGAAACTAAAAACATTGTCTAGTGCCACCGACTTAGAAAAGGTGGAAAAGTCACAGTTTTTGTGACTCGGGCGACTTTTCGAAGTTTCTTAACTTAAGCAAGTCCATCAGATGACTTTTGTATTTATTTAAACAACATTTCTATTAGAGATCACCACAGTTAAGTGGAACTGATGATGAAGACCACGGGTGACTCTCAGAGCTGTACTATTTGACTCACGTATTTCTCCTGTGTCTATCATCATCATCATCATCATCATCAGCCTATGATAGTCCACTGCTGGACGTAGGCCTCTCCGATTAACTATGCGTATAGACGCATTAGGAGGTAAATGCCCATAATCGCCACGCTGGGCAAGCGGATTGGCGATCGCAGTAATGTGTCCACTATGATGACGCTGCTGCTCATCATCAATCTTTAATCAAATTGGTCAGTGACACTTCAATCCCTTAGTCGACTCTTACGACACCCGCAGGAGGAGTTGGGGTGGTGACAAATGTACTCTTTCTGCCGTCACCACACGACCACCTGTGTCTATAAGACATGTGAATTATGATAATTGCAACAATTTTACCCCCGACTTGGGCCCAAGGTTAGGTTTGTGTTGTGCGAATACGGGGCGATGTAGTGTGCGTGTGGAATGACGATTATAATATATTAGATAGGATTATAATAAATACCATGGCCAAGAAACAAATATGTGCCCTCGCCGGTATCCGAACCTAGAACCTCCAGCTTCCTAGGCATAGTCACTGTCAGCTAGGGTACAGAGGCTGTACTATTTGAGTTTCCAATGATAATAGCAGACTATTAAGCAGTAGGTATAGGAAGTCGCCCGTAGGTGCATGAGCTGACGATATTGAATTAGTAAGGTTTAATTAGTAAGACGATCCTACAATTTAAAGCAACGAAAGCTGTCATACAGGATTTTTACAGAGACCATTTTCGATGCCGGGTTCCTTTAAAAAATCTTTAAATCTTAGTAATGCTTTTAGGATATCATTTAGATCGCTTCACATGGCAGTTTGATGAAGCAAAACAACTTATAAACACCTAAACGAAACTTTTAAACGGATTTTTCTAATCAGTTAAGTTTGTTTGTTGTGGTTTGGTACAGAAATTATTCTTATACATAACTAGGTAACTACTACTATTTAAGAGAATTACAGATCAGATGCAGAGTTTGACAAGTTACGAATGTAATTTAGGGATTCTACGGCTTCGTATTTGGTTTATGACTTTTAAGCTGAATTAGCTGAGTAGTCTTCAAGACGTCATATTATTAACCATTTGAACGGCTTTCATCATACACAAGAAATGACTCAAGAAAAGCTCGAACATGCAAACAAATGTACCCCAAGCCTTGTAAAAGTGTAAAAATCGCTTTGACAACTGACATCATGACACCTGAAGGTGTTGTCGGCGTTGCAGGACACCTAGTGATACGTTTAGTTGTTTTAGGTGTTCAAGTTAAGATTATTTCGATACGGTAATTAGGTATACTATACGTAGCATATAGTAGAAGTTAAGTAGAAATAGTAAAGTGCTTATTATATAGCATAAATATTCAATCTGTGTGTCTCAGGGGTAATATCATAGTCCACTACCTAATCAACTACTTATGTTTCCATGGACCCCTGAAGTTTCCATCGGACTGTCGATGTTATTATTTGTCTGTAATGTCAGGCCACATAAACCGTGACTAAATTATGCGACAATATGTAAGGAATAAGTGTAGATATTCATCATTCATCATCAGATTCTATCAGTCTACCGCTGGACAAATGCTTCTCCTATTAGCTAAGCATATGGACGCAATAGGGGTAAATTACCATAATCGCTAAGCTGGGCAAACGGGCCGGCGACCGCTGTAGTATGTTCACTATGATGACGCTACTGTCCATCATCATCAATAAATAAAGGTCGTTGACACTTTATACTCGACTTTTACGACAATCACGGCAAGAGTTGGGATGGTGACAAATGTATTCTTACTGCCGTCATGCTGCAGCGCGATTTTGGAATACTTTTATTATACAGGGTGGAAAAGGACGACGTTCCTTCCCGCTACCGACTGAGTCTACCAACCATTACGATGAACTTTCAGTATGGGACCAACATAGAAATATCTTTAAAAAAATGTAACCCCTCATACAAAGTGACTGTTTAGTTAGATGTCAATAGTATGGAAAAGTCAATCTTCCATGTACACTCTCGATGTTGGTTCCATACTGGAAGTTCATCGTAATGGTTGGTAGACTCTGTCGGTAGCGGGAAGGAACGTCGTCCCTTTCCACTCTGTATACTGAAACGATTCTCGGTGCCTAATACCTACAAGGCAGTACAACCTTGTAGCCTCAGCATAGCTTATCACTTATCAATCTTTGCGTAGCTTCCATTGTAGGCAGTGAAAGCCGTCACCAGATTTCAAAGCACACTCCGGGAGGTTTGGTGGCTTTAGACGTCCCTAAAAATGCTGAAGAAAACTTGGATGGTCTTTGATCCTTATCATTATTTTTGTAAATATAGTTGTAAATTAGCCTTGTTACACAATGTGTCTACTTATGTAAATAGGGTTGGTGAACCAATCACGCAAACAATATATTTATGACATGTATACAAGGTAACCGTTATATTGGCGGGACCAGATCCTGAATTCGATCGATTCATATTGTATTATTTAGTACTGAATTTGTACTATTTGGTACTTTTTGTAAAAAAAATTGTACCTCTTCTATTTCAAAGTTATATTCCATCAGTTCCATCAGCTCCTCAATTCTGTCCATATTCTGTCCATTCATATTGCATTATTTAGTACCGAATTTGTACTATTTGGTACCTCTTGTAAAAAAAATATACCTCTTCCATTTCAAAATTATACTTCAAACAGTCTGGTCCCGCCATTATAACGGTTACGTATACAAGTATGAGAACATTCAGTAGGATTTATGAAATACAAAATTAGGACGCCACATGAAAAGCTAATAACTTCACAGGTAAGAGAAGTGGCGGAGGAAATACATATGTAAGTAATTAAGGTAGAGTAGCAGAATATGGAAGATTCCGAGATTAGTCGTTCTTTCCTAAAAACTTTATAACTGCGTCAGTGAGGCCCGTTTTAACACTTTTATTTACTCCCCGCGCTACCAATTGAACTAGATGTCTGCACTTCCATAGCTACTCGAATGAAGCAAAACCTTCCCACAAGACTGGCTAAAGGTACGTTTTACTTTGCTGAAGGACCTCAAAGTCTTCTGTGCAACTGGATTAGTATTTGATTTACCATAGTTCGGTCTCAACTCCAAATATCCAACAAGTCATTCCCTAAATATTCCATAACCAGGTAAGTGATAAAAGATAAAAATAAAAAAAATAAAAAAATAAATATCTTGGGACATCTTACACAAATCAACCTAGTCCCACGGTAAGCTCAATTAAGGCTTGTGTTGTGGGTACCAGGTGACGATATATATAATAGATAGATACGTATAGATACTTAGATACATACACAGCCATGACCAAGGAACAAACATTTGTGATAAATAAATACACAAAGAATGCCCTCGCCGGGATTCGAACCCGGAACCTCCAGCTTCGTAGGCAGGGTCACTACCAACTAGGCTACAGAGGCTGAGATTTAACCTAATGATTAATATATCAGCACCGCAGGTTCAACGCCAAAGACCGATATATAAGTCACGGTCCGAAGATCAATATAGACCTACACGCACGTGCAGTGTGCACATTATCAGCCTATGAATAGTCCACTGCTGGACGTAGGCCTCTCTTATTAACTATGCTTATAGTTATAGACCCATAATCGCCACGCTGGGAAAGCGGATTGGCGATCGCAGCAATGTGTCCACTATGATGACGCTGCTGCCAATCATCAATATTTTATCATATAATGGTAAGTGACACTTCAATCCTTTAGTCGACTCTTACGACACCCGCAGGAGGAGTTGGGGTGTTGACAAATGTATTCTTACTGCCGTCACCACACGGCTAACGTACGTAAACACGTACGCACACGCACGCGCGTAAAGATCAAATTCAGATTTGACACCTTGGTGATGTGGCATCTGAATCACAGCTTTTGTGTTTGACGTGACGTCGAATGGGTTAAAAACAATTTGTAAACAAGCACATTGCTAGGTGTGAGTAGTGATAACAGGAGTATTGATCACATCAAAAGGGCAAGGAAGCGGTTGCAGACAATCCCCATGCATTAGGTTTGTAAGTATCCAGCTTCTCGTACACCGCATCACCGTTATCTAAAGGTGCGTTTAAACCAAAAGAGCATTCGCTGTTCTAGCGCCCGTTCTAAGAAATCGACCAATCACGTTTTGTGTACCGATCGAATTTCGTAGAGTGGGAGGTTAGAACAGCGAATGCTCTTTTAGTTTAACCGCACCTTTAGGCTTCGTTCTAACTTTTGTCACTACGATGTTAGAGAAAATCTCGAATACGTTATACGGGAAAAAATACTCCGAGTGAATCTAGCCTAAGTGGAAACACGGCTTTAGATATCGATCGTATATTTGTTCATTACTATCTGATTATCTGGGAAGTATGCATCTGCACATATTTATTTATCATCATCACTATCATATCAACCGAAAGACGTCCACTGCTGAACATAGGCCTCCCCCAAACATTGCCACAATGACCGGTCCTGCGCCACCCGCATCCAGCGGACTCCTGCGACCTTCACCAGGTCATCAGTCCACCTTGTGGGGGGCCTACCCACGCTACGCCTTCCGGTACGTGGCCGCCACTCAAGAACCTTCCTGCCCCAACGGCCATCGGTTCTACGCGCAATGTGCCCCGCCCACTGCCACTTCAGTTTAGCGATTCGGAGAGTTATTTCGGTTAGTTTGGTTCTGCTGCGGATGGTCTCATTGAAGTAATGTACGTCCGATCAAAACATAGATGGGAAATAACTAGTATGAGCATTGCTAGCATCTTCAAGCACCAGAAGCAGCCTGCTGAGCCCGATCGATAAAGATCATCGATATTCATAGATCATCAATACAATGTACACCCTACACGCACTTCACATGTACCACATGTACGGAACCAGTGATAGTCGAAGACACTATTGGAATCTAATAGGGTCCTTGACCATTACAAGGGTTGCGTGGTGAAACCCGATAAGTCGAGCAAACCAATTTTTTACATACGAACTATATTACACTTACGTGAGGTTCTAATTTAAATTAAAAATGATACTTACTGGGTTTTACCACGCAACCCTCGATTACTATGTCTATATTAGGAAAAAATCATACGCTGATAGTATATTTGATAGCATGATAGCATATCTCATGTTCGACTGCAAGTCGTAGCCTTCTCGCAACTATCCGTCTCTTTTCAATCACTACAATCGATAAGAGATGAGTAGCCACGAAAAAGCCGCGTGTTTCTGTCAATCAAGATGTGCTAAGGTCGCTGTGTATCATAAATCATAACGTCATAGCGTATCACTCGGGCCTAGCATATCTCGTGTTTCACAGCAACATGCAGCTACAAGTCTCTTTTTAATCTATACAATCGAACAGTGACTACGAGCAGCTGCGAGTTGCTTTCAAACACAAGATGTGCTAAGGCCGCTGATTCACCTCATTGAAGCAGGTGGAGTTACGAAAATATTAAAATATTTTGTATGGAATATAGCTTATGTTATTGTAATTGCAATAAAATAAAATTGTTAAAAATGTCCTAATTGTTTCATTTACTATAAAACATTAAGGTTGTTCGATCGCCATACAAGTTCGAAAAAACTACTTTGTAATTAGATCTATTGCATGCAATTATATGCAATTTTTTTGTAATTTGGTAATGTGTAACTACTTACTAAACTTTTTAATTTTTAATATCATTTATTTTCAAAACTACAATTTATGTACATAGATTAAATCTAACTAATCTACTTAACCTAACCTATATCTAAGATTGGCCCTTGTGGCATTGTACCGAGGATGCTGGCGGCATTTCCTCGCTGTATCGCAATACTGATGCGTTGTTTGATTGATGATGATGATGATGATAAAATTGATTACCTATTGTATGGAAATCGAACCACTTTAATGCGGGAATTACATTAAGTCGTTCGCCGCATGCGAACATTGTCGGTTGCCTGGCATCCGCGTACTTTGATTGACGCATTAGACGAACGACAATGTGTAATTTTCACTTGATGCGAAATGCATAATTATAAATCCGTTTTTCATAATTTCTTTCAGACGTTGCAGTGCCCTGCCGCTATGGATTCGATCCTGACACCTGTCATATAAATACGTCGTCCAAAAGTGACATTATTGACAAATCATTTAACTGACAGCTATCAGGATTGATTTTGTTGCAGCCGAGCACTGTAAAGCCACGTTTTCACTTACTGTTCTGAGCAAGCATTCGTTCGTTTCACATAGCAAAATGTTCGTTCGTCAGCCCACGAACACGTGAATGCTCTCTCAGAACAGTAAGTGAAAACGTGGCTTAAAATGTGTTTTGTCTTCAGTTTCACAATGGTATTGGTTAGAAAGAAACAATATATTTTAACTTTAATCGAGATTGGACGTTAATAAAATGAGGAATTATATTTTATGTGATATTGCTTGACATAAACCAATAAGAAAATTAAAAAAAACTATAGTATATTATCGTTATAGGTACCTACGCTCTATCACGTTGTGGTGCTACTGCGGAATAAACAGGATAGAAATAAATAGCAATTGAAACTGATTATATCGTTTTTCCAAAAAACATTATTTTTAGTAACATAGGCACTAGGCTAGCATATCGTATGCGCAACAGCAACACGTGTTCGTCTCGCGGGCTAGCAGTCCCTTATTGACTGTATTGATTAAAAAGAGACGGGAAGCCCTATGAAAGCCGCGAGCTATTGTCAATCACCAGTTGTGCTAGGACCGCATATACAGTTTTCAAACCATAGATCTCAAATGTATTATGAGCGTTTTAAAGCGGCTATGTGGATATAGCAGTTTTGGCGGGGAGCAGGGGACGATTCTAGTTCACCTACTCGCCGCCAATTTGATTATTCCTTTGGTCACGAGATGTCCGTGGTAAAATAAAAATAAATATTTAAGTTATTTACTGCTGTAATTATCAGACATTAAGTACAAGAAATAAATAAATATTAATATTAGTTAATTTAAGCCCAAAATAACTACGGAAATTGCCTATAAAAGTTAGATTATTTACATGATTATATTAGTTCAGATTTGCGCCGCACAGCGCTTTTTTGAAACCCGCGAAATTATAAAATGTGGACACTTTTAGCATTCGGTGTTATGTAAAAATATAATGTTAAAAAAACTATTTCAAATGGTATATGACTTAATCGACTACACCAAAGACAAAACTCGTTCATTCTGGTAACCATGCGACATCTATTGTCGAATGGAAAAAGTATAGCATCGTTAATTACCGCTAATTAACTAATCAAATGGTAATATTTCGGTCCCTGTATTCGTTGGAACGGAAGCGTATATTACGAAAAATAGCTTACATCGATATCTTTACAATGGTGTGTCCGACTTGTGTATACACTCGTGTTTTATTGAAAAAAAGTGTTTTTTCGTTACAGACATATGTTATATCGGCTAATTCTAACCCTTATATAATCTTTAACATACGATTTAATATATATACATGTAGCATTTTTTGCATTCTTTCATGTAAATGACGATATAATTAATTATACAGTAAGTAATTTGAGAAATATCTTGTTATTTATACAGCTTCTTTTTTTAAATATCTCGGTCCCTGCACGCTACCTGATGTTGCTCTCATATAAACAAATAATCCTATGGTCAAGCCCTTTCAAACGAGGTATGTCTCAATCGTATACACCAATGGGACAAAATGCCCATTCTCCTTTTAATGGTTGTTCTCTGTTTAAGGGTTAGTTCAATATCGTATTACGATTAGGAAGAAGAGGGAGAAGATCTTTATCTGATTTTCTATGAAACGGGACAGGTCGTTCAAATGAACCGACGCTTAACAGAAAATAAAAAAATCAGCAAAAAACGTCTTTATCTTTTCCTAATCGAAACACGTCTTGCATATTTCGATTAGGAAAAGATTTCGTTATTTCCAATGTAATGTTAATAGTAGAAAAGATACCTACTCCTTATTTTGTTAACTATAGAAAATATTTCATATACCTACAGAATATGTTTTCAATGCGGTGGGAAAAGTAATAGTATATATTTTCCCAATTCCATTTGCTTCCTGAGTCGTAACTATATTCGTATCTAGTTACTTTTTATTCGACATATTATATTATTATCACTGTCATGTAATATTTTGTAAGGTTTCGTGAAAAAGATACTAATAAATATTGATGTACATACATTTTATATTAAATAATAAAGTTACATGTGATATTTTTTGCTCATATGGTTTTAATACTAACAGTTCTTTTAAACAATATTGACTTGTGATACTGATAACAAGTATGAATGCTATCCTGATATTCCTGATCCATGAACTGTCATGGTGCAATGACTCAAACTTACTTAGATTTTATGAATATACTGATTCACGAGTCTTAATTTGAATTTTATATTAAAAGTTTATGACACTAAATCTAAAAGTTAATAAAATATGATGTGAAAATAGTCATTCCTCTCAATTTGTATTTCTGATTTCACAAAACTTTTCGCTGTATTTCGGTGTCTTGTTGTCATCTGCATTACACTTGTACTTTCTAGTCTCTTTCTGGTAAGAGAGATAGAAAATAGATTTCCGCTTGTAACATTAGTTGTAATTTGTTATGTAATATGCCCCTGGTCTCAATTAACTACAAGAAAATTATGTACAAAGACGTAGCGTAGCATCTATCTGTCTATTTAATATCATCATAAATTCTAGACATAAATTAATAAGTACTTGTTAAACGAATTAATAAAAAAATAATTGCAAAAATTCTGAACAATAACACGAATTACGTTAGATGAAGTTATTTATCGAATACAATCTCTATCGATACCCAAACCTTAATACGGTGAACCCTTCTATTTGAACCAGATTATTCAAATCACAAGGGGCCATCAATTTTGCCTCGCTAAAGTGCTTTTAGATATCCGCCTACTGTTTACACATTAAATGTTTGCCGTAGTTTGGATTTTGGTTTTGAATCGGACTGAGAAAAGTTCCACGTACGAGTAGTTACTACAAAATAAAGATTCCATGTTATAGTTAGGTACCTAAATATAAATGTAATAATATGGTGAATCCAAGGTCTCGTGTACAAGAGCATTATAAGGCCAGTGCTCATGTATGGAAGCGAAACGTGGGTGATGACGCAGCGTCTTGTCCATACCATCCAAATAGCCGAGATGAAGATGCCTCGATGGATGTGCGGCGTGACGATACTCGACAGGTTACGCAGCGAGTACATGCGTGTAACCCTCGGAGTACGTGATGTTGCCGACAAGCTTCAAGAGAGTAGGCTAAGATAGTATGGACATGTGATCCTCCTGATCACATTTACAGTCCATCATGTCCTTCAAACTCCCACAACCCAGAAGAAGATGGAAACCCAAAAAGACATGACTGCATTCAATCAAGGAAGACATAAAATGCTGCAATGTTTCTGATGACGGCACGAAAAGACAAAGAAGGTAGACCCCACAATTAGATGAGAATAATAATTGCCAAGGTGAGAAGGAGGGAAATGGTGAATCCAAAAGCCGGTCCCTGGTATACTTTTTTCCTTATTTATGATGATTATGATTCAATCTAAAGTAGGTAATTCTTTAAAGGCAACTATTTTTATTAAACGGTTTTTATTAACTTCACCGCGTATCAACTGTCGTCGATGCTTCAAATCTTGTGATCGATTTTTTGACCATTTCTACTCCACCGAATTCAATGAAATTTGGTACTCGTATAAAGTCCCCATGACAATGCAATATTTTAATATTGGTATCCTTGTATCCTCAAAGCCTGATGCTGCAGACATACTGCTTACCTTAACAGAGAGTGCTAGACACGTGTAAATGAAAGTATAGCATGATTGGCATAATCAAATACTAACACCCTGATCTTGACTTCCAATTCCTCACTCCTGATGATGCAGTACTGCCTAGTGCCTACAATAACCACAAGGTATATCGATATGTTTATTTTAAAGAACTTCTTCAGATATTAGGTAGAAAAATGCGGATTTAATACTGACGTCCAACTCCTCAAATCTGATACTCCAGTGCTACTGCCTGCCATAACTACAAGGTTCAGCGATATATAGATTTTGAAGTACTGCTTTAGGTATTTGGTAGAAACATACGGAGTTAATACTGACTCCCAACTCCTCAAATCTGATGCTGCTGTGATACGTGCCACTGCCTGCTATAATGGCAAGGTATATCGATTAGTTGAATATAAAGAAGTTCTTAAGTTATTAGGTAAAAACATGCGGATTTAATACTAACGTTCAACTCCTCAAATCTGACACTCCAGTGTTACTGCTTGCCATAACCGCAAGGGTTAGCGATATGTAAATTTTGAAGTACTGCTTTGGATATTTCGTAGAAACATGCGGATTTAATACTGACTTCCAACTCCTAAAACCTAATGCTGCTTCGATACGTGCCACTGCCTGTCATAACGGCAAGGTTTATCGACATGTTGAATTAAAATTAATGCTTTAGCTAATGGGTAAAAACATATATATTGAATACTTTCTTCCAACTCCTCAAATCTGATACTACAATATTACCAATATTACCAAAACCTCCATTAGCGTGCCATAACCGCTCACAGCGTGAGTTCTCATCAATTCTCATTCTCATTCGTGAGTAGTTCGCGTAGGGTCGGGCCTGCGGCCCTCCGGCTGACGGACTGACAGCGTGAGTGGTTCGCGTAATGTGAGCCATCAGGCCTGCGGCCCTCCGGATGATAGACTGACAGCGTGAGTGGTTCGCGTAGGGCGAGTCGTCGGGCCTGCGGCCCTCCGGATGATGGACTGACAGCGTGAGTGGTTCGCGTAGGGCGAGCCGTCGGGCCTGCGGCCCTCCGACTAATGGACTGACAGCGTGAGTGGTTCGCGTAGGGTGATCCGTCGGGCCTGCGGCCCTCCGACTAATGGACTGACAGCGAGAGTGGTTCGCGTAGGTCAAGCCATCGGGCCTGCGGCCCTCCGGATAATGGACTGACAGCATGAGTGGTTCGCGTAGGGCGAGCCGTCGGGCCTGCGGCCCTCCGACTAATGGACTGACAGCGTGAGTGGTTCGCGTAGGACGAGCCGTCGGGCCTGCGGCGCTCCGGATGATGGACTGACAGCGTGAGTGATTCGCGCAGGGCGAGCTGTCGGGCTTCCGACCCGCCGGGTGATGGACTGACAGCGTGAGTGGTTCGCGTAGGGCGAGACGTCGGGCCTGCGGCCCTCCGAACGATGGACTAACAGCGTGAGTGGTTCACGTAATGCGAGCCGTCGGGCCTGCGGCCCTCCGGATGATGGACTGATAGCGTGAGTGGTTCGCGTAGGGCGTGCCGGTCCGACACTTTAAACTTGATTTTCTCAATAAACCAAATAAATAGATTGATTTATATGCCTTATTGTCAGATCTCTGTTATCTAAGGTATTGTAGCGAGAACACGTCCATTTGGTTTTATAATAAATAATACATACTCAATAAATATTCGGAGACTTGATATGTCGAAAATAATGGTGATTTAACTCGTATTCAAAATCTCATTTGGCCTAGGAAAAAGTAGAAAAAAAAGTTAGTCACCAATACATTCAGATTGAGATTCAGTGCTTTACATGGTAAACACATAATTACGAGTATCTACATAATAATATAATTTCTAAAATAATAGTTTAAAAAAAGTGTCGGGATTTGATCCTTAACGAATTGACACTTCAATCCCTTAGTCGACTCTAACGGCACCCAAGGGAAGATTTTTGTGGTGGTGACAAATGCATTTTTACTGTTTTCATCACACAGCGAGAAAACATTATGTTTCTACATTTTGTTGAGATACTTCGGGCATTCAAGCTTACACGGGCCACGCCCTGCCTTTCGTTTTCAGTTGTCAATCGAGATATTTAATAACATTCTTTTTGTGTCGTGTGTCTAAAAATAACTATTCAGCAGAATCAGCAGTGATTCGCCTCATACCTACACATAAAATAATGTCCATTACGTTTACATAATATAAGTGTCGTGTTTCGTGAGGAAAGTGGGAGGGTATAGACGCTAGCAGCGAGTATAATGTGTTGCATATTATAAACAACATCTTTGATCTAGAATAAGTATAGTATCGGCACAATTAAACAATTGCACTAAAAACTCGAAAATAAAATAAGTAAAAAAAGTTTTATGTTAAACGGTTTTCATTGCACCAAAAACTAGAAAATAAAAATTTGGTTATAACCGTAGATGCTACTTACTGTAGATTACTCACGTGAAACCATTATCACTGTAGTCTTCGCGAGTCGAATGCTAAAAGCCACGTTTAGCCTCTATGTCAGTGGATTAAGAGTTAATTGGAAACTTTTACCAAACTTAAATAAAAACGTGGGGCGTTATTAATAAGAAACATACAAGTTCAAAATATGTAGGTAATTCTAGCATTCATTTTGCATTTCACGATCCATCTGATCCAACACTTCAACAGAGGCCAGAACAAATCTTATTACACTATTGGTGTCTTGACTTTCTACGTATGTTCTTAAATAACTATAGTCTTAGTTCTTAAATAACTTAATTACAATACGCGTACGCAACGCCCCACGTTTTTATTTCAGTTTGGTAAAAGTTTCCGATTAACTCTTAATCCACTGACATAGAGGCTAAACGTGGCTTTTAGCATTCGACTCGCGAAGACTACAGTGATAATGGTTTCACGTGAGTAATCTACAGTAAGTAGCATCTACGGTTATAACCAAATTTTTATTTTCTAGTTTTTGGTGCAATGAAAACCGTTTAACTTAAAACTTTTTTTACTTATTTTATTATCCTTAGCGCCTGTCAGATAAATTAGCTGTAAACTAATGTAATTCCCATAAATTGCGAAAAGGGTTGTAATTATTATAAATGAATATTGCAAAATCAGCAGTTTCATTCGGTTTGTCCCGATCTAGATTTGCTTTTACCGTGATTTTGACATATGGCATTTATATTGTTGCCAAGTTTAGCCCAAAATGTAAAGTTAGAGCGACCTTCATCATTATTAGAAATTGATACCGTTCACCACGAATTATTAATATATCGTTAGATGGAGTGTTCTCCTCTCAACCATACTATGTATGGGGCATATTAAATAATTTCTTTGAACTTAATATACGATTTTGTGGTTCTATGAGGCGCTGTTACAAGTTAATATGAATCGTAACTAATAAACTTGATTTAATTTGAGATAGTAATATTTAATGACATACAACTAAAGTTTATTGTTGAGGCATATATCGCAAAGTTTTTGTTAACGTATTCGAAATTTTTTTCTGAATATCAATGTTTCAAATACACCATTTGATAGAGCAGGAAATTTGCAGTCGAACGGTATACTTAACTCAATTTCGTCATTTTGGTGGTTACATTAATTCATATTACAATCAACGATATTACCTTTTTCTATTTAATTTACGAGTAAGTATTTAATTCTAATTAATGTTTCTATTTGTACCAATCAATACTAAATCGTAATTATTGAAGAATTTCGTTTAGTTTAAAATTTTGTTTTCTTTTAACGGTCTTTATTTTCAAAACTGTATAATTTATAAATTAAATGTAACTAAACTATCCTAACCCCTGACCTAATGTAAAATTAGCTCTTGAGGCATTGTACCGAGGATGCTGGCGGCATTTCCTCGCTGTTTCGCAACACTGATGAGTTGTGCGAGGAAGTCCCCACGTCTTCGGTCTTTACTTACTCTAATTTTCTATAAAAATAAATATACCTCCTATGAAGTCAATGCTTTAGCCGAAATCTCTGATTGTGGTTCTTGCGATTAACGATTTAGTCCACTTTTTAGGGTTCCGTAGTAAACTAAAAACACTTATTGTTTCACCATGTCTGTCTGTCTATCTGTCTATTTGTCCGCAGCATAGCTCAGTAACTGTTAGTACTAGAATTTCGTATAGGTATACATATTGATCACGCCTGAGTCGGCTGGGCCGATCATGTCCGAAATAGTTTTATTTTAAAGTATTCTATAAGACTGATATTAATTGATTTCATTTTTTTTTGACCGCTTGATCAAAAATTTGAGCGTGGTCACAATTTATTCTATGCTGGAGCGATTGTCTCCAAAATAACAGACTTAAAGAAAAAAAAATATTCAAGAGCTTTATTATTTTTATAAGACTTGTGCGACGATGCCACAATCTGTAGAATTTCATAAATAAAAATAAAAAAAATATTTACGTGAATGTGAGGTTCCCGATTATATTTTTATATTATTTCACCACTATGTCGGCGTAATTAATATGTAGGTATATCTATGTATACCAAATTGCAAATTTCTAGTACTTACGGTCACCGAGCTACACTGCGAATAGACGAACAGACAAACATGCCGAAACTATTATAAGGATTCCTAGCTTACTACAGAACCCGAATAAACTAACGTATTACGTCGCATTTTTAAAACATTAACTACCTATTTAAAACCTGTTGACAGCCTATCAAATTACAGCGTTAGTAACCTAAGAACATTTTATACTTACATTGACTTTTTACAATTCAACTTTTACGGCGGCAACACTTTGTGGTTAATTTAAACTTTTGTCTTACGTTACGGATCTTAAGTTTCAAAGAATAGAGTAGATTGAATGTCTCTTATACTCTAGATAACTTGTGACCAACTTTGTCAAAGACTTTACGCTATTTACATTGCTTTACCTTCTTGAGGTTCCGTAATCAGTTTGGCAAAAACTAAACTCTTATAGTTTCGTCACTTATAAATAATATAATGTCATGTGTATGTTTGCACAACATCAGCTTAATCTTAAATAAATACCACGGGACGATCTTAAAATAGAAATCTATATTATGACATATTACTACAATACATTTTTATATGAAAACTATATTCAAAGCTCTTTATGCACAAAGTAGACTCGGGCTGGATCAAAAAGCTTTGGAAATATAGCAAAAGACAACTCAAACTCATAACGGGGACGTTTACGGGGCACTTTGGAGTCAAAACTCTTTTAGCCAAAATGGGTCTTTCTGACAGCATAGACTGTAGAATGTGTGGCGAAGAAGAGGAGACAATGCAACAATTGATGTGCGAATGTCATGCCCTCGCCAGACAAAGGATGAAAGACTTCGGAACCGGCTATCTGGAACCGAAGGAGGTCAAAACGCTACCGCTAAGGTCCATCCTCAAACATATTGAGTTGAAAGAACAATCCCTGGGGTAGGCGAAATAGGGGGCAATTACACAAAAGATCCCAATGGGTCGAAGTGTATCCGTAAGGGCCCCACCAATAAGATAAGATAAGATATGAAAACTAATTCTAATTGGAAAATTCTTGTAGATACACTTAAAATAACAATATTATTCTATTAAGTCATTTAAACAACAAATCTATATTATATTATACTTTAATGGATACAGTATTAAAAATGCTTGAAAAATACATAAAAAAACAATAAACTATGAGTAAGAAACAAAAATATTTGTAAAAGACACACGAATAAACTTTCTACAAAAGCTGCGGGGTCCAATGCAAAAAAATTGTGACCAAAACAAAAATGACCATCGCATCACTTATGTTACAAAATTTTATCATGCAAACTATGTGGTATACTTTGTCCAACAACCCATGAGGCAATTTTTAAAGAAATAGGTTTGTATTGTTTTATACAAAGATTCTACTTGTCGCCCTTTTTCAGTGCCAAAAGTTGTTGCACATAATTTTACGTCGTTACATTGAAATTATCATAAAATTTTGTTTTCATTAATGGTTTTTTTTTGCAATGGACCCTATAAAAGAATAATCATATCAATAATTAAAGCTGGAGAGCCCCACAGCATATTTCTAATAGCAACGAAACCTTTTATACACAAAGGGAATAATGACGTGGAATCTCATAACGCTTTCATGAACTAGCATGCTTTTGCGAGCGTCTAACTGTTTTATGAATTATATTGCATTTAAATTGCGATCCGGGCGACGTCCGTCATTATTCGTCATGAAATTTGTATTTGCTCGTTCTATTTCCTTCGACTCCGACGCGTTGTGAATATAAATTGCACTTTATGGGTTAACGTTCGAATAATTAAAGAAAACTGAAGAAGTTGTACCTACAATACTGTTTACATGTACACACACTGCACACGTACCTGGGTCAAAATTCTTATCGTTGTCTTATTTTGCGTCCCTAACAAATGTGACGCAGTGGTGATTATTGTATGAGGTGATGTTTTCTTTTGGATTAAAATCTAGCGTGAAAGATAAATACAAGTGTACCGGATTTCTTAAATATACTGAGTCGAAACAGCAACTATAACCGTGACAGAGTGGTATGAAACAAGACAACGAAAATAATTTTGACCCATCTACACTCAACCAATCGGAGTTTTTTTATTTTTATTTGATATTGGCTTATTTACTCATGGCTACAGACTAGCCGAGGGCAGAGACGCGGCCTACGATGAAGCGAGTATGTCCAGATGGTGCCTGTTCAACCTTGACTTGAAGGCAGACGGATTATATGAACTCGGAAATACAGGCAGGACGCATAAGAGAAGAATTTTTCCCGGTAATTAAATCATTTACATTTCAAAACGGTTGTCAAAATAGATACCTGAATTCCAAAATACATTTTTTTTTCTCAAAACACCCTATTCTTAAAATGGTCGAATTTCAAAATGTCTCTGGATTACAATGATTAAATTTTACATTACTGGTAGATGAAAACATCACATAATTATTGAATAAAAAAATACAAATATAAAAACATGAGTCTGTGAAAAAAGTGATTGAAACAGAAAACAGCCAAAAAGGCAAAGTTGGCCAGACCTTAGTTGCAAAAATACATGTTTTCTAGCCATAACGGAACATAAGCTTCGCTTCGATCGATGACCAAAATTGATTTACTCTATATCTACCTCATATGATACTATTTTCCTAAAAATTGTAACAAATAAAATAACAAAGCATGGTTAAGTAAGCACGGAAATAATCTTAAAAGCTAATAAAAATACAATTTTAATGGAACGCTAAGCAGCGAAGTAATATTTCATTTTCGGCAAGCCTTTTAGATCGTAAATCGTGCTTGGTAATAAATAACATGACCGTCAGGCATGAGTCTATAAAGAGAAAGGCTTTGGTGTTAAAGGAAAACCCCTTGAAGAGAGATCACACGAAATTTTGAAACAGGAAGCCTTATATGATCATAAGTGTTTGTCAGCTTCCGTAGCCTAGTTGGCAGTGACCCTGCCTACGAAGCCGAAGGTTCTGGGTTCGAATCCCGGCGACTGTTATTTAGGTACCTAAACACAATAATAAATTGACATTTAAGATTCAAAACCTGTATCTAACTATCAATTTGCTACTGTATTAAAATAAATTGACATTCTAAACTTGAGAGAATTTTCAATTGCTTGGATACAGTTTTCACTTAGTGAATTTTGAGCAATTTGCCATTTGAATTTTGACTTTAATTAAAGTCGTTTTCTGGAATTGCTTTACTACTTAGAAAATGGCCAATCAAGAGAAAATAATTCTAAAAATAGAACATACCTATTTTAAATTGTTGATACCTACTAACAGGTCATTTTCTAATATTAGTTTACATTACCTGTAAAATTGCTGTTTTCCATGGAAAATTTTGAATTTTGCCAACAATATTTTAACACTCACAAGCCGTGTGTTTGTTACCTATTTATTTCATAAAACTAGATGCTGTCATAAAACACTTATTCTATTAAAACATTCGGCAGCATATGACAAGACTTGTTTTCAAGGCTTATTTCTTAAAATCACTTTTTTATTGCCTATATTGTGTACTACTGCTGGGCAAAGGCCTCCCCTGCTCATAGTACTAGTGCATACTCCTACCAGTTACTAATACGAAATGAATCCAGTTCTTCCCGTCTAATCTTTTTAAGTCTGTCTCTGCCTCGGCTACTCTATGGGTTCCAGCCAGTAGTTACTTTAGCCCATCGCTCTGGGTGTATTCGGCAGCGTGCCTAGCCCAATTCAATTAATATCATTTAAGAAAAAAAAACAAAATAATTGGTGTAAAAAAACCTTACACAGTGTCCAAGGAGAGGCCTATGTTCAGCAGTGGACGTCTTTTGATTGAAATGATGAATATTACTACAATCCTATGTTTTTGCGTTTTTTTGCACTGTGCGTTATGATGCCAATTCGCAAAATGCTAATTGCCAGCGACATTGAGTACAATCGCATTGACATTTTTAATCATTATATAAATATTTAGCGTCTTAAACAAAACCAATTGAATAAATAGCATTTTCGCAATATAGGCCTAACTCGCTAAATGGCGAGACTGAGAGCATTACAGTGTTTACTTACTTTACTTTAATACGTTTCTCCTTGAGGTTAATTTTCTTTGAAATAGCTTTGCTTGTGTATTCCTTAATTATAAGTCTTAAGTTCAACACTTGTATTGTAAATTTCGATTATTGGGGCTTTGGCGCTTATACTTACGATAATTCGAAATTCTAGTCTAAGAATGAACTTTTGACAGTTATATATCGACACTGGAAATTTCAAATGTCGTAAGGGACATTTTGTCGTAAGTACACTTTGAATTGCATAGAACTCAGAAAAAAATTCTCTATCGATCTGTATAATTAACTAATTGATATCGCTTCAAATAAAGAAGTTATGAAGTGAATTCATTTTGTCGTAACTTCATATTGCTTTAAAAAAAATGTTGTATGGGTCAAATTCTTAATTTGAAGGGATAACGTGTCCATTTTCAACGTAGTATATCCTTCTTATTCATAAATCCCTATGTGATTAGTTACTACAGCAAAAGAAGGTGCCTTTTCGACATTCTATCTGATGAAATAAATACGAAACTGTGAATCCACAATGGCGTAAGGGACAAATATTTTAGGCTTTTGTGCGTTACAACACAATTTCGAAGATAGTATGGCTCTATTCTCTTAATAAACTGTGTCGTATGTACATATAAATCAAAATAATTTTAAAGTTTGATGTCGTAACTCACCTTTTAATTTTATAAAGTATACGTTACTACATTAAATACGGTACATGAATGAGAGTTACGCCTCAAAAAAGATGATATTAAGAATCTTGAAAGATTTTTTGTGTACGTTATAACATTTTGTTTAGTTTCTTAAAGCACTTGCAACAGTGCCTGCGCGACTTGACCCAGGGCGTCTCAGGAAGAAGGGTAAGGGCAGGGCAGTATTTTTACTACCACATAGATACTGCATCGACGAGCATATACATCGCTCTAACGATTCCTCTCTGGACGGCCAACGGCCAATCAAGGCAAGCCGAGTCCTACGGTTCATCTTGGATTCTACTTTGACCGACGAAAACATGCCTGAGACGATGTCGCTATTGCCGAACAGCTCGCCACAAGCTGCCCCAATCTTATTATTAACTCCCTGGGAATCATGGGCTTATTTATAATTAGCTGTCTTTTGCCAATTCGAGAAATTTACTCTGTAGTACACGTGAACCGTGAACCAGTCTCAGCAGACTATTGAAAAGTGTAATGAGCTATGATCATCGCATGTGTAGGCATCGCAGAGATAGGGCTATAGTAATAAGGTCCGGACATCTGCCATATTATCATCTTTATTATTGTTGTTTTGGACTGATATCCGCCGCGCCGAGCAGTTATGATATTTTGTCGCAGCCCTTTTTATAAGTCATTACTGATTCTTGTCGAGGCCAGAACATTCCAAATTCTGACGGCTGCAATTTTGTGTACATCATAAGGTCTGCCTAGGTAAATACTTATTTTATGCATTTGTGGTCTGCAGAAACAGAGGAGGATGAGGTCCATAGTAGATTAATTGATAGTTTAAATCAATATGTTGCAACGTTGCAAAGTAGTTTGCTCTGATTTTTAGCAGAAGCTACATATTGCATCTTGTTTCTTACCCATGATTGTTATACATATGTTAATAGTTAGGATTCTCGATTCTTAACAGGCTTTGTTACTTTTGAGCTCAAGTAGCTCTTTATTGTTTTCTGTTATTGAACCCTTGGATAAGAGCTTACGAGTGAGAGTTACTTTGATGGACTTCAACTGTGCGATTGCTCTTATCTTATCTTATCATATCTAGTTTGTTCAGCAGATAATATGGCTCCGGTTTGGTGATTCCATAGAAAGGCTCTGGGCTGACAATGCGTGTGTTGCCGTTCTTTCCGGTAAACTCATCTGCTGTTTCGTTTCCAACAATATTGGAATATCCTAATACCCATCTAAGTGTAACTTCATTAAAGTCAAGGGCGTTTAATTTATTCTTGCAGCACTGGACTAGTGAGAGCATCGCAGCTTGACTGTTTGAGTTGATGTAGATAATAGATAATATTGGTTTTTAGGTTTCTGGCCAAACTGATTGCCACACATAATGTAATATTTATGCGCGGAAATCATCATAATATTGACTTCTGTATAGAAAATGAAGGCCATTTTGCTGATGCTGACGCAAACTCTGACCTTAGGCCTCTCACCTACTTGTACCTGTGGTGCCATTTTCGACAATCATTCTGGTCGTTGGTCCATTTGTATCTTGAGGGTACTTCGACTGTCTGGTGAAGCCACATTCGATGTGCTTGTTTTATTCCCGAAAGCCCAGGCTTTCAAGTTGGTTTTTGCAGGCTGTTCAAACACTGAGAACACCCTGTCGTTGTGTGAAATTCATACTCAGTTATATTGAGGGTTGGAGTAGCTATTCTGTTAGAGAGCACTCTTCGGACCCATATAGTCGTGGTTTCATCCCTTTGATTTAATTTCATTAAGGATGGTTTCTGTGAGTTTATTATCGAAAGCACCTTCGACATCAAGGAATACACACCGACCTGTTTGCTTATTCTCTAGACTTTACCGCCGCTTTGGTAACCTGTATCGTGTGCTTAGCTTATTTTTATTTTGTTTCTTTCTGTTATTTTCTTACTGGTGCACTAAAGAATTACTTACTAACTTACTTACTTTTATGGACCTTGTGACCAGCCCAATTGGGGTAGTTTTTGGTAAACATGTTGATTTAGACTTAGCGATCTTGCCACCAAGTAGTGAAAGAAATAAAGATGTTAGACTAATAGGTTTGAAGGACTTAAAACGAGTATTATCTATACTCGTTTTTCCTGCTTTTTGGTATAAAGCGTACCTTGACACTAGTCCATTTTCTCAGTATAAACCCCAATGCAATGCTTGCCCGAAATATTTTGCCAGATGCGGAAGGAGGACGCCTTCATTTCGTTTTGATAATGTAGGAAACACTTCATAATTTCCAGTCGATTTGAATGGCTTGCACTAACTCAGCGCTCCTTAACCATTTTTTGGGCTACAAATGTAGGTTTTCAGTCAGTGGTTCGTTCCCTAAGGATTCGATAGTTCCTTTGACCGCATGTCTTAATAGCACGAGTATCATCAAAAAGGGTCATAGATCTTTGCGAAGGCAGTTAGATTACTTATCCAGAATTTCTTTCTTAATATATATATATATTATGTTTTTGTTTCGGGCTCAGGTTGCTCTCAAAGCAATTTTTAGATATATGTTTTCTTCTTTTCACAACACTAAGCTGACTAAAATATGTACATACCTAACATGTTTGGTTTTATTTCCTATAAATTGTAATGGGTTATCTAAAATATAATAAATTACACGTGAAATTGATTTCCGTCTATGAAAATAATACAATTGTAAGTACACAACTTTATATTTCCTTGCATTTTTACGCTACTTACTTCAATTAATCTGGAAACTAGAATGACTTTACAACAGAAAATAGTTGTAATGTAGCATGTTATTTGACAGTTACGACAAAGAGGTAGTGTTTTCGTTTTTGTCGTAACAGATTTCCATAAAAAAACTAGAAATTTTTGGGGGCGTAAGGGATATCTGTCTAGTAAATTTCTGGCGTAAGGGACACTATCTCCGAAACTATTGAGTTTACAAGTTAATACCTAATTGTCTAATGAAGATAAAGCTTTTTCGTAGTTATGTATATAAGAACCATCTAATTCGAATGAATATTTAACAAGTTATGATTTTTTAAAATTTTGGTTTTTGTTTTTTGGCTCTCCTGAAAAGTGGACCTTTGTCCCTTACGACATTTGAAATTTCCAGTGTCGATATTAATCCTTATTGATATGAGGGTAAGACTCACCATTTTCTCGATAGCCTTAACGTCATAGATATAAAGGTAATTTCTAAACTGTCGAAAGTTCTTATTGGGTCGGCAACGCGCATGTGACACCCCTGGGGTTGCAAGCGCCCATAGGCTACGGTGACTGCTTTCCATCAGGCGGGCCGTATGCTTGTTTGCCACCGACGTGGTATTAAAAAAAAAAAAAAAGTTCATTCTTAGAAATCTCAGGCTATAAAATTCTGATTCACTTTAAATTAAATAATTACTTGAAATGAAATAATCTTGGGCTTTTCTGATCCAGCCTAGGAAATGAATAATTTTTTTTATTCAGTTATATTTCATATTTATATGGGAACAGAATGCACGAATGGATGGATCGAAAATGTATGGAAAGTTGGAATTTCTCTTCGTTTAATGGGGTTAACAATATCTCTATCCCTTTCCGACCGGTTTGATATAATCCTGCAAATGACTTTGCATAAATCCTGTCAGCAATTAAATTGTATTTTCGAGCTCAAACCTGTACCGATCGAATCTGCAGACACTAGCCGACACGTAAAAGTAGCAAATACCTTAGGGCGGCCGCATCAGTCAGTCGCAAGACAGCGTTGAAGATGGCGATGTATTTTGGTGGGAGTAGTAGCACACGTAAGTTCACAATTTCGTATATTTGTGGTAACAAACCTTCTATTTATTGATTGATATTTACTCTTAAAGAGTTAAACGTTTTTATTTAGCACAAATTAGAATTAAATTAAGTGCTTTTGTGTAAACAATGTGCCCTTAAATAATAAGTGCACAAAATTGTAGGTTCGGACGTAGCTCGTAAATCGTTCATCATAAATATTTGCACGATTATGCATAATCGGTCTGTGCATAAAATGAAACCAAGAAAGAATGGCCATATGTTTTGAAGAATTGGTTACATATTTCGTCTAACTCGTCAGGTACATATTTCATCGTTTTTAAATCAGCGTATCCAAGAAACTAGGGTTAATAATACCTTGTACTTTTATCTTGGTTAGGCACTCCATAGTTGGCCATTCCTAATATCTCTCGAATTGCTTTAACTTTGCTATTATGAATGTTGCTCTTTTGAACTCTGCTTATTTGTGGATTAATGATGAAAACACACTGAAGAAGGACGTCCGATCTTCATAATTTCCGGTAAACTTTGCTATGTCTAGTCTATCTTCGGAAGCTTCACATCATTACTAAAACTAGGTGTGAGATTACTGCTAATTCTGCTTGTACACGACACAGTACTTTCTAGCATATGCTTTTTAAGTATTAAACCACAAACATTTTCTTGTTTGGCTATTAAAACCCGTTAATTCAGTTCACATCTTTAAATCTGTTGTTGAATTACTGCGGAAAACTCAATGTGTAGTAAATATCGTTTTTTTTCTTGTGTGAATTAGTATAATGTAATGTGATTTCTAGATTTGTCGTTTTTCTCAGTCGGTAAAGGTATATTTTGCAAATATTACTGTTTATTACACGTTGATTCCTGAAAATCGTCGCTTTAATACATTCATCATATTATTATTAGCATTGATAATACATTTTATCTTCTCGAAATCATGAAGTGAGAATTTGAATTTTTATTTTCTAATTCACCCCCTAAAAGTAGCCCTCATATTTATAACTCTTTTTTTTACGTTCCACATCCATCGTTGGGTCACCAACTTACATAGGTGTGCGAAAATTCAACTCAATCTGCCCAGTAGTATTGTCGGAGTAAATCGGTTGTAACAGACGGACAGATAGACACGCCAGTGATCCTATGAGGGCTCCGTTTTTTTTCTTCTTGTGCTACGGAACCCTAAACATGTAAGATCACTTATGATAGAAAGTTTTTTCGTTAAATACTGTGTTTTATTAATGTTTTTCGGCATGTCCATACTAATTTGCAAGATCTTGCATTTACATACAGATCCTGAACGTCACTTTCCTGCATGCGATTTTTTTAATGATAAAAAAAAGGCAATTTGATTTTTTAAATTATTTTTTACAAGTATTTGAAGATAATTTAAAACGATCTGCATGCATTTTTCTTAATATTTTAGAATTTTTTTGTCTCCGTCGTAAAGGGCTATGTTAAAAAAGTAGCAGAGGAGACAGCTTATTAAATCAAATGACCCAAAAAAACCGACACCAAGGGCGCATAATCCAAATAGCTCAAGGTGAAAATCATATGTGTAATTGAATCAACTTGCATTAGTAATGCTCTCTCGTACCTAAATACCGTTAGGGGGTTTATTAGAGACGCAAGCAAGCATTGCTTTGAACTTAGTATACTTTATCCCTCTAAGGGGTTATGATACTTATGATCTATAAATACGATTACGCTTTCAGGTAAAATTGCAAAGGACAAATGATCTGATGATGATCTGGGTCAAAATTCTTTTCGTTGTCTTATTTTGTGTCCCTGAAAAACGTGACACGGTGGTGATTTTTGTATGAGATGATGTTTTGTTTTCGATTTCTGATGTACAATGCATTAAAATTTAGCGTGAAAAAGGAATACAAGTGCATCGGTTTTTTTATATACTGAGGCGAAACAGCAACTAAAAGCGTGACAGAGTGGTATGAAACAAGACAACGAAAAGAATTTTGACCCAGCTACGTGGCAGGCGTGTGTATTCCTGGATCGATTTTTCTCATGTTGATTTGGCGTTGTTGCTATGGGTCTTTTCAATTTTAACCGCTACTCTTCATTATATATTCACCGTGAAGCTTAACAAGGGCGGTCATAAAAAATGTATTACTCATTCATTCATAACCTCTGATTTATAATTCTGTACTTAGCTGCTCTGTACCAAAGGTTGGCAAGTAACGCTTACGCAATCGTTTACCCGATACGTAAAGCGGTCTATCACGCTCACACTGACGTATTGGAGCGAGTGTGATGCATTACGTATCGAGTAAATGCTAAATCATCAAACTCATGGTACAGCTACAGTGCTCCATTGTTCGGTAAAGGTCTCATTACTGAGCTATTCAACTTACGCGTGTTTGATTCATAATATATTTTTAGGCCATAACGTTCGACTTATCTGAAAATACAATTTTTTAAATAATTATAGTTGATTTCCCGTAGATGTATATTATTTAGGTTTATTCGTGAATTTATTCATTAAGAGTATCCTATACAAGTTTAGAATTGTTTAAATAAGCTAACTGAATACGTTTGACCGAATATTATCTACGAATGTCATCTCGCTTTGGGTGACAAACCAAAATGGTTTACCGTTAGCTATCCCCAAGAGGTTTAACTCAGCCTTACTCTCTAGCCTTCTCGCTCGCACCAATACATAATTAGGGTAAATTGCTAGTAACTGGCCACTCTCCAGAAACTGGACACCTTATATACCTAAAAATGAACGCTTCGTGCTTATATTTAGAATTCATTTTAAAACAATGTGTCTTGTCAATCACTCTCCTTCTTACAATATTAATTCTAATTATAAGTACACAGAGTTCATTTTTATATAAGGTGGCCAGTTACTGGAGTGTGGCCAGTTACTAGCAATTTACCCTATGAGCGGGGTGGACAATAAGTAAGTCTGCGATAGACTCACAGTGATAGCTCATAGTAAAAACACTGAGGAGTGGCTGTACTAAACAAAATAAAGTTTTATTATACAATCCACGTGCTTCACCTGTCTTATTCTGAGATGTCCATTTTATGATTTGCGCACCCAAGTCAGGTATTATAAAAAATAGCCATTTTAACGTAACAAGTGTACCCAATCTCGATTTATTACATTGAACCGTAGAGTAAATTTGGGCACAATAATAGATTGTGTCTACTGACGTGGTAAATAAGAGACATGTTTAGTTCTTTTATGTAACAAAAATGCTAGATTGCTTAGTAAGACACGTACATCGAATTCTGTTAAAGGTTGTTTTTAGGGTTCCATATCCAGGTGGCAAGAAACGGAACTCTTACGGATTCATCATGTGGTATTGTGTGTCTGTCTATATTATATATGACAACCACTTTTTTCCAACACTTTAAGAACTATACTATTAAGACATACATGTATTATTATGTTTAACAAAAGTATAAGAAAAAAAAACAATTATTTTGGGGCTTCCCCCGTCTCACTTAGAACTGAAACAATTTTTTATCAAATTCATAATTTATTACTATGGTTGAAGTATCTGTGGACAGGTCCTCAAAAATAATATTTAGGTTTCCTTAGTCCAGATTTTTCTTGGTAGTCTCTATCTAGTAGGTAGTAGTGTAGTGGCAGTATCTAGAAATATTATTTTTCATCCGTAATTTAGTCAGCATCAACATTGCATGAGCACCAAAGCTGGAGGACCCGGTGAGGTCATCTTTTTGCGTAATTACTACAATAGTAGATTGCACAGCAAGGGCATAAAGTGACCCATTTTCAACCGAGGCAATTTTTTGGTCTGAGCAAAGCGAATAACAAAATAGTAGACGAGGGTAAAAATTGACATTTATGCCCATGTTGTACACTCTGCTTTTCACGTCGTTTGCGAGGAAAGTAAAACACATTTTCACTACAATTTACACAACGGAGTTGTCATAAACCGATAGAAGAAAAATATATAACCAATACCCGCCAACTCATTTTTTTAAATAATTATTTTTTTAATTTTCTACCTGTGATCAGACTTTCAGTTGCTCGGTTTTATGCAAAGTCAAACATTTCGGAGCATTTTTGAACTATAATCGATATGTATTTAATGGGATTTACTAAATTGTATGACAGAAAATACATAATTCTAATATTGTACTAAATATTAATAAAATAATAAAACAAGTTTTGTCAGCTATAATATTTTATTGCGCAATAAAATTATGCAATGTTTTAACTGTTTGGCTGTTGGGACCGATTACCTTAGCCTTAGAATAAAAAATACTTTTATGCTCTAGACCATAAAATGCGATTCTATTGTCGTCTACGCACGACATAAAGGTGCACTTTTTGAGCATGAGAAGTGAAAAAATATTTGTTTTCAAGTCGTGGTTGTTTTTTATCCCCTTATCCATAAACGTCTCCTAAATGTTGCGAGCAATGTAACAAAGCCTTAAAAAATATTCATCATCCATGACTAACTATTTTATAGTTTTAAAGGTTTACGATAATGTATTGTTAAGAGTTGATTTAAAACACATACCTAGATTTAGCAGGGAGTCAATGACAAACATACATAAATCACACCTTTTTCCCAGAGGGGTAGGCAGAGATCTCGGATTTCCATGTGCTACGATCCTGACAGACCATTTTTGCCTCACTCACTTTCATAACGTTCCTCATACCGATACCTCCTACGTATACTGGTGCAAGTGCAAAATCATCATTTTCCAGGAGAGCTCTTCAAAGGTACAAAGTTCTGTAACTAGCTCATACAATGAAATAATTTCATGATATTTTCAAGAATTTCTAACAAATACATTTTAATACAATCTACATATTTACTTTTTTGAAATAATTAGTAGTTTTTGAAAAAATGGTAGTTACACCAGTATACGTGAAATTTACGAGTTCTTGTTTTTGATGAACTGAGACAACTACCGTATACTTAGTATACTATGACTCGATGAATACGGATATAGTTTTAGTGCCTTTGATGTATATTTTGTATCATGCACCGTAAATATCTAAGCAAACCGGAGTTGTTGCTCTGATGTTTTTTATTTGTTAGTTTTCGCCTAATTTGTCACTTGTACCAGTATACGCCTAAATTGATTAATCATGTACCAGTATACGTTGAAGCTTTTTTTGTATGTTATGGGCATTGCTGGAAGTCTAAAAGTATATAAATACAAACAAAAATAAACGCTTAAAATAAAAAATAACATCATTTTTAAATAAGTATATATTTTATTATTCTTAGTGTCCTACCGGATTAATGGTTACTGGAAGAAAGTCTTGAAACAAACACATAGTTTTAATTTCAAGTAATCATGACATGTCTTACAACATCAAAAGGCAATAACAATTGACGAAATAACATCAACATAAATATTTCGGCGTTGCTTTTATAAAATAAATATATACACGAATTCGATGCCATACTTACTTCAATACTTCTTAAGGTGCGTTTAAATCAAAAGAGCATTCGCTGTTCTAGCGTCCGTTCTACGAAATCAACCAATCACGTTTTGTGTACCGATCGAATTTCGTAGAGTGGGAGGTTAGAACAGCGAATGCTCTTTTAGTTTGAACGCACCTTTAGGTGCGTACAGTAAGACGTAACTACCCAGTAATGATTTTAAGACTCAAAGTAAAAGAAGTATATATTGGAACTACTAAGTAGGCTTCATTGTTTTAGTGTAGTAAATTCAATGTATTTATAAGTAGCTGATATACTTTACTGTCTGGGCTATCAGACTTAAAATTATAAACGACGTGTCATTCGCCCATCCAATACTGGTGGTAGGTTTGAGAAGACGATATTATTAAAGACATTCTATATGAATTAGAAAACAATTTAAATGGTTATGGTATGGTTATCCACTTGTTATTAAACATGGACCAAAGGGAATATTGTAAGCACTGATTTCATTTAGTAATTACAATTCTTAATATCGGCTCGCAAAGAATAAATTGTATGCTTAGGAGCAGCCGTCGGTATCTTCTTACCCCTTGACTTAGCGTTCCGATAAACATAGTTTGTCCCTTTCGGTCTTATCCGTACATATATAAGGCGGTTAGCAGGCAAGTGCTCTGTCTAGGCTTCTAAATTGATGTACTTCTAATATATTGTTATTGAACACGGGACACTCGAAATACATAAGAAGGTTATGAAAAAAACATATCGTGGGAATATTAAAGAACGTCAGTTGTGTTGCTGTGTTATTACATATTTGAAAAACACACTACCTAATTTCTCGGCATGAGGATGGCTGGCCAGATTCGTATTCGTATTCAGCCTTGCTAATATTCAGCTATCTATATTAGCTTAGCTGGCAAGCAGTAATCTACTATTTTTTTATATTTAGTTAGGTAGGTAGGTTACGCATAATTCATTTAATTAAACATAACAACTAATCAAATAACAACAATATTGCTAAATAATAAGCAATAGAGCCTACTTTTATGTGTAGATTTTAGAGTGTTGCTCGCGCATACTGGTATAACTTCCGCCCGCGGCGATAAGTGTACTGCGTATAGTGGTACAAGTCACTTAGCTCAGTATACGATGTTCGAACCAAAAAAAAAGGTGTTAGTTATATCAGTATACGCCACGTTATTTCAAAAACTAGCGGTAATTTCGACACAAAAATTTTATAGCTTGTAGATATAAGTATTTTGAACCCAAATATGCAAAAAAACGAAAATGGTAAAAATGTCACTTGCACCAGTATACGTAGGAGGTGTCACATTAGTATGTAAGTATATAAAATACATTTTGAATTCAAGGTTTACGTTTGTTCGTAACTTTTATCAACGGTGCGAATATTATTTTGTACGTCGCGTAGTACCTACAACACAAGCGTTTTTATCTTAAGGTGAATTTACACCAAACGAATGAATACTCATACTATCCCCCACTCTATAAAATCAACGAATTTCGACGAATTCCGTTTTGTGTGACGAACAAATTTCGCAGAGGGGATAGAGTGAACATTCGCTCGTTTGGCGTAAATCCACCTTTAGAGTGGAACCCAGTGGAATTGCGTAAGATGGCCCCATAATATTTTCTTTACCAAAACTGTATGCTAAGCACATGATTGGCGCGACAGTATCTCGCCGCGAGATAGTCTATCCGTCCCTCTTTTGTTAATATAGCTAGTGAAGGACGGGAGATCTATCTCGCGGCGACATACTGTCGCACCAATCATGTGCTAAGCCTGCTGTACCTATCTCCAGTATCTTCACAATCAGCTTGATCGAAAGAACATAACATGTTACATACAAAACTGGACACCAAATAGAAATTTATCTCCAGATCTAATAATGTTCTAACCTAGAATGGGATTACGGCCGCATATAAATGAAGAATTAAACAGATAAAGCCGAATCTAAACCATTTTCAAGAAATACATTGATTATAATATATTATCCTTAAATAGTGGTAAAACTTACAACTTACTTAGGTTATATGCCCGCTTTCCACTGCGAGCGGAGCGGAGTCATTAATGGGTCCGTTTAACTTTCACTGCTGCTGTGACTTGCAGCCGTCAACTGAATACTAGTCCTTAGTGAACGATGAACGTGAAACGGAGCTATTAATGAGTCCGCTCCGCTCTCAGTGGAAAGCGGGCATTATTAGGATATCCGAGCTGCAGTGAATAATATGAGAATAGGTACAATTTTTCTCAAACTTGCAATGAAATATTGGCATTACGTCCGTCAAATTAAACCAGGAAGTACCATCTCGCTGGTTCGGTGATTGAACTTGATATGTTAAGGCATTTCATAACTACTTTTCAGTCTTCAGACTGCAAAGTACCGTAAAGAACCTTTTTTAAAAAGTTTAATATCGGTAGTAACTTGTAAAGTGACAGAATATCTTGGCATTATACCGTAAAAAAAAGAACTAACGTCAATGTCAACGGGTAAAAGCTAATCACAAATAGTTAAAAAAAAATTGACGTATAAGTTTTTTTTATATTTTTTTAGATTCGTTTCGTTCTTTGACTTATTTTTTGTGTACTCTGAATTTCACTTTCGATTTTTTATTTCATTGCAAGTTTGAGAAAAGCACTATACAAATCTCGGTGAGAAACGAGGTTACAGGCCGCGTATTTCTATTTGGCCTCAGTTTCTTCGGCCAGATAATTATATCTACTTCGTCTGTAACCTTTCGTTTCCCGTCCTCTATAGTAATGTACTATTGCTTTGTATGTGAATAAGTTCTATGAGAAAAAATGTATTAGTTTTGACTTTTTTATAAATACTTAAGCTGTGAATGATGTGGTCCTTAATGACAATATCGCCTTTTGTTTACCACTTTCAAACATGTAGGTACTTTTATTATTTGTTCTGCATTAAAATTAGGCTTTGAGGTGCAATAAAGAGGTATGGTTGTATTGGATTGTATTGTGCAAAATGATTGCTATTTAATAAAAAGTATAGTATGTTTTGACAAATCTCTTTCAATAGATATTTATGATGACTTTGATATGATTGTTGAGCCTTATATTTAGAAGCTTTAACGGTACAAACACGGGCACAGTTAATTGCAGATCTTTTTTGACCATTTTTATATATAAAATAAGCGAAAACAAGAAAGCCAATTATTAAATTCAACTATCAAATTGCCGGGTGGTGACGCCAATAAAAATACATGTGTCATCACCCCAACTCTTAGTGTCGTAAGAGCCGACAAAGGGATTGAAGTGTCGCTGATATTCTTTAATAGAAGATTATTGATGGGCGGCAGTCATCATAGTGGACACATTACTGCGATCGCCAATCCGTTTGCCCAGCGTGGTGATAATGGGCATTTACCTCCTAATGCGTCTATACGCATAGTTAATAGGAGAGGCTTACGTACAGCAAAGGACTGAGATAGGCTGATGATAATGGTGAATAAATTCAAAGCGTAACCCTGAAAGTTAAAAGTTCCTTTTCAGTATGACGTGCCTTAAAAATATATGTTGGAATACGAAAGGAGACGCCATCATGTGACTGTTTTTGGAACATAACGCAACGACATCTAGTGTCATGTTGCTGAAGTTACTGGCTTTGTAGCGCCAGCGTTCTTGACTCGACTGAAAGACACCTCATGACTGGCATGGGGGTGTGCTTTGTTCGTTGGATGACAGAAAAAAGTATTGATTGTGACACTTTATTATAGGTGTCGCTATATTTTGACAGTTTGTTTTTATTTATTTATATGTGTTATGGATATAAACTAATAATGATAAGACAAAGTGCGAGGTAAGATAAGAAAGTCCAACAGGGTCGATTGGAAAAATTTATACATAAGGGTTTTAATGGGAACAAAAAATAGTGACATGTTTTTAGTTAGGAAGTTAACCATATAAACTTTGTATGACTAACTTTCGTAACACGCACATGGTGGAATCGTTCCTGATTTTAGTTAACACGAATCTTTCAATTAGGTGTTTTTGTTTTAAATAGACCCAATGAGGAGCTTAGTGGCCTTTGAAAAATCAACCTTTAAAGCATACATTTTAGCGTTTTACCCCTTATTCATAATCACACATCGGTAACTCGTGGCATCCAGGTGGCACTTAAAAGATTAGTGATGTGACAAGATTTCTGAGTGTCTTTTCAGATAAGATAAAATAATAAATTAATATTACCTACATGGTCTTAACATATAACAAAGTAGGTTTGCTTACTAGTTTAAAAACATCAATGTATTGACATTGTCATCCATTTCCGTGTAATAATTATTACGAGTCGCGAGATATTTTCAATAATGGAGAAAATATTTAGAGAGCATTCAGAACTTCTTGTATTTAAAATTGAAATTCTTGTATTTAACTTGTATTTAAAATTGAAAAGTCACTTTCATTACTGAGATTGCACCACAAAGGTAAACTTGTTTATCAAAAGCTGAAACAAGTGCTTTCAAAAAATCCAGGATATCTCACGACAAAAAGTATCAATAACTTATTACAAAATAAAGAAATTGAAATCAAACAGAATATCAACAAAAATACACTACAACTTTACAATAAAATGCTTTTTTTACCCATTACGTCAGTGGAGGTTGAAAGATCGTTTTCTTACACAAAGTGGATTTTCTCAAGTAGAAGACGTAGGCTGACTTGTGAAAATTTAGAACAAATTTTAATTGTTTTTTAATTAAAATATTTTTTCATTTAATTTGGATTATTTTTCTCGACTCCATCACTAGTCTGTTAGAAACTGTCAAGTGCCACCTGCATGCCACGAGTTACCGATGTATTCATAAACGTCTGCTAACTTAACAAGCCGCTAATAATTGTTTGTCCCTTTCGGTCTAAACAATGTGTTCATAAGAGCAGTAAGGACAAACAATTATTAGCGCCTTGTTAAGTTGGCAAACGTTTATGAATAAGGGGGCAAGTCTTTTATGACAGGTTGATGAAATAAGGTTCTTTTATCTTGAAAAAATGTTTCGTAAGTAAATTGTCATTGTAAATACAGTTGATAATTTTGAACCAGGTACAAACTAAAATAAAAATACAGTCTGAAAAATACTACAACTCATATAATCGAAATTACACTTTCGTTTTTTTCTTCAACAATGATCACAAAAATTTATCTCATCTGTGAGCGCACCGCATGGAACATTCCGTATGAATACAACTAAAGAATTCATTTTATAACTGATCGTTATTTATTATTAAAAACAATTCTATAACGGTATAATCGCATATTTACAATAAAATTCGCAAATACAACTTGTATTTACACATTTATTCTATACATACCGTCTTACTGATTTTATCTAAGAAATAATTATTTACAAATCCTAGGTATCTATAGGTATTCAATCTTAAATAACATTTGGTCAATTCTTATTATAAATAAATAGGTAATGTCAATTCCACTAATAAAGGGAATATTTTTCATTGTAAAGGTTACGACATGCCTTACGTATGTATTACAAAAAGATAAAGTTTGCTTGTAACCAGTCTCACGGACACGGTATAATAACAGATTACTAAATAAATGCACCATGAAAATTGACGGTACAACTTAATAGACAAGTTTAGATGCAGGAATTTAATCAGTGAGAATATACGGCTTTTAAGCAATTCGCGTTTAAATAAAAAAAAATATCCGGAAACCTGATTCTTGCGGATCTGGATGTCCTTTTTCTAATTCCAACTAGAATCTCGAGCTGGTTCGATCTAAATAATAATGAAAAAATATGTTTCACTGTTTTCATACAATATTAAACTGTTTTGGGTAACATTACACGACGCTCGTAGTAAGTTCATACTGAATACGTGACGTAATGGTTTTCAGGACATTTTTTGTCATTCTGATTGGAAGGAGCTCAAGCACGTCAAGGTATGGAAGAATCAGGATTGTTTTTTTTTTAAACGCCCCCAATGTAAAAACAAAATAAAAATGAATGTAATCTGAAAGACGACTAGTACGTCATTTGACAAGCCTAAATAATTTGAAGGGTCTGATAATTTAAAGAAGTCTGTGAGACTGCACAAGTACGATACCTATAATTCGAGTATTAAAATCGTAATAAGATTTCGCAATCTTGTTCTTTATGATAATGCGAACACTTTTATTTGTGAATACAATAGGAAATACAAATTTAAGTAAAGCAACTCTAAAACTACTTACAAGGATCAAAATGTAATAGGTATGGTAGGTATGGTTGACAATTTTGATATTGTGCGCTTGGATTTTATAAATGATGAAGCATCAATATTCAAGAGGGGTTTGAATTAAGTAGAAGTTTAAGTTGAACAGGATTTTCATTTCAATAGGTACTCTGTCAATTTGAATTTCATGTGGACTTGTCATAAATATATTGTTTTATGCTTGTTTACACAGATAAAGACGGAACATTATTGTTATAAGTCAGGTTAATTGTATCTGAAATTTGACGTCACTCTAATAACAATATACATATATTTTAATCTGAAAGAAGAAACTAATAACTCATTTTGTTAGATTAACACATACGTGTACTACTTCTGTAAGATACAAATATCTATCTCGAAATGTACCCCCTTATTTATAAATGTCTTATAACTTAACAAGCCGCTAAGTATTGTTTGTCCTTTTCTGTATTATAGATATTTTGATACGACAGAAAAGGACAGCCAATATTTAGCGGCTTGCTAAATTAGGAGACGTTTATGTATAAGGGGATTAATCATTATTTGGTTTTTTATCCCCCTTATTCATAAACGTGGGCTAACTTAACAAGGCGCTAATAAGTGTTTGTCCCTTTTGCTCTTATGGACACATTGTTAAGACCGAAAGGGACAAATAATTATTAGCGGCTTGTTAAGTTAGCAGACGTTTATGAATAAGGAGATAAGTCTTTAAAAATATATATAAGCCCACATACAAATCTAAATTGGCATGTAAATTGGAGAGACAAAATTGATTACATTTTGTAGTAAATACTAAATAGACGTGACAATTTAGAGGTAGTTAAAATACTAGGAAATGGGAGTACAACAACTTTAAAAAACTTTTCACGTTACTTGAATGGGAAAGGCAATATAAGATTTATTAATTACTATGCAAAAGAGATATTTATTCCTACTTTATTATTGATTGTTACATCTAAAAATACTAGTTGGTGTTTCGCATAAAAACTCTAGGATTATATTTTATTACACTTCTATCTAAAAGATGAATTAAAATCGATAAATAAAATGTTCTGATTCGTAATACATTTTCTTCTATTTATTTAATTTTATTACAAAATGTTTGGTACATTTAGTCTGGTCTCGTATTAGGTACATAATGCCAGCCGTACACCTGTAAGTTGTTACGTAAGTTATAGTGACGGAGCTATACTAAGGAATGAGAGGTGAATATCACTATCTCATGCCTTAGTATAGTCCCGTTCCTAAAACTTACGTTAGAACTTACATGTGTACGGCTGGCCTAAGAAAAGTTACAGTGTGGACTTTCATAATATTTAAATTACTCAATTATGTTTACGTAAAATCTATAGTAGGTAGCTGGGTTATTTAAAGCGCGATAAATTACTATTAATAATATGTATAATATGTGTTGTCTATTTATGCAATATTGTAAGCAAATTTGTAGGGATTATTACCAATATTGGAGGCTGTTTTCAAAATAATTAGCGAATATATTGTTGCCAATTGTGTTAATACAAAATTTAACAAGTATGACCCTATACTTTCGTCACTTTAATACGTGCATACATATGATTATCGCTTGAACATTGGCTATTTTTTCGTGTTTAGCCTAGAAACTCAAATTTTACCATTTCATCAGTTTCTTGAGTATTTCTCTATTAAAATCAAAACTTTGAGAAAATTCATAGTTTTTTGTAGTATTTGTAAACTTAAATGTTCAAGCGAAGTTGGTGCTGTATCCCATTTGTCAGTAGAAAAAAAAAAACAAAAATATGGTTGACTTTCCATAGCATTTGACGTCTTTGACACATAATCGTGAAACACTTTCACAGATATATTTTTACGCTTATACTCATAGATATAAATAATTTAAACTAAAAATGTACGTGAACTCAAGGTTTAAGCTTTTAAGTTGGCGATGAAACCGATATTGTGTTATAAAAGTGCGTGTTTATGAAATGGTGCAAGTTTTTAGGTTTGTTTAATTTTTTTTAGTTTTCTAATGACAAATGGTATAGATAATTTATTCAGCTTGTCAATAACTTATATTTCTACCTATGACCTCGACACTAGTATCTGATGATTATTTACATTGTTTTCATTATCCGTGTTTGGCTATCAAACCTGATGATCATTATTTTTTATCTAATTCCAGCAAAATATTGTAAAAGGAGCTAAGTCTCGGATACAAGTCACAGTTTACAGTAGTGCAAATTATTTATACATCATACAAATTGCCTCAAATGCTTTTAGTCAATATAAGGTTTGCGTATGTGTGCTTAATCATTGTCGCTTATAATAATTGTTGGCTTTTAGCACTACTCAATAGTGTGTTAATATTAATGAAAGACGCTACAAAACTAAAACGTACAAAGTTATTGATCCCATCGCACGTACTCGTAACACTATTAATTCAGATAATCCTATTAAATATTACGCTCACAATTTTAAGATTTTCGTCTATTTACAAATTCATACTAGGTAATAAAACTGAATTATCGAAATTTTCGTAGTGTTTTAGGCACTATTTAGACAGCCATCAATCTTAATGTCTTATCAAAGCTTGACCTAATTAATCTAATTTTATAAAAATTTGACAAACTACATGTCAATAGGCAAGTAGTAACAATTCAATTTATCTATATCTAAATAAAGTGTGTATACTGCTTATAGATCGTATGATGTGCTGACATCTGTCTGTCGCGTTTCAATTTATACACTTCCTTTAAAGCTAAAACTGGCAAGCAAGATAACTACGTAAATACGAAAACCTGCTTTTTTATTAGAGATTGCATATACCCGAGAAATTTTACCGGAATCTACTTAAATCTACTTAAACCAAGTAGATTCCGGTAGTTTAGGTACCAGAATGCGAAAACTGACATACGTTAGTCAAACAAAATTAGTGGGTTCGGACCCCACCTCGGCGTTAGTTAACTAGATATTTTTTTCTTTGGTATATGACATCTAATATTTGAAGTCTATAATTGTCTTAAGTTAATTTTAATTAAAATAAAATAGAATCAGGTAAGACTGTTTTTGTTTCCAAAAAGTGAAAATGTACAACAATAAGCAAGTTACGTGATATTCAATAAAAAAGCAGGCTCTCCACCCCTTTATCTTAAAATACGAAAAATAAATACTCTCATAGGAACTAAAACCAATTGATGGAAAGAACTGGCCACTAATTAAATAATTATACTATATAAATTCAGATTGTACAATGGAATACTATGACCTATTCAAATCTTATACATGACATATTTTATAGAAACTTAATAATATAACTAATACCTTACAAAATCCAATCAATTACAGGCAACTAAAACTTATTTTACTTTTTAGCGATCCCGAAAATAGTTTTTTATTTTTCTAGGCCATGTTGTACAGTTGCCATCAGATATATCGGTGCAGCCAGTGGGATCACAAATATCTGAACAGACTTCTGTTGTCATTGCGTTAGGCCAGCCGTACACATGTAAGTTCTTACGTAAGTTATAGGGACAGGGCTAGAATAAATAATGAGTTAGTGATATTCACCTCTCATTCTTTAGTATTTTTATTTTATTTATTTATTTAAACTTTATTGCACAAAACAAACAATGCTGTACAAATGGCGGAGTATAGCTCCGTCCCTATAACTTACGTAAGAACTTACAGGTGTACGGCTGGCCTTAAAGTGCATGTTCAGATGTTTTTAGCAACTTGACCGCACTAATATATCAGTTGGCGGCTGTAAGTGCGATATAACACAAATGTATTATTTATTATTGCAGTACAAATTGGCAGTAGTTTTATTCATTTACGAAAATCTCTAACAACAATCTATGACTAAGAGAATTATTTTAAAGTTGTTATTAAAACAACTTACCCTCACAGAATATTTCATAAATAGGGTATACAATAATAATAATTATGTATAGCGATCTAATTATGTGTTAAAATTATTAGCCACTGCTGTAACTAACAGAAAATAAATTTAATGTTCAATTGACAAGTTAATTTCACTGTCATATTTTGTTATACTGATACTTTACAACAAATACATTTTTGAATAAATACATAAAATCAGTTATCTTTTATTTTGAACCGATTTTTGTTCTATTTATTTAGTGACATGTTAAAATAAAGCATATTTAATTACTCATTATTATAAATAATATGTCCTTTTATAATTCCCTTTGCCATAGTTTGATTTACAGGTAGGTACTACAGCAAAAAATCTGTTGTGTTAAAAATTGTACATTAATCAAATTTAAGAATGTCAGTATAATTAAGCGACTTGCATAACAAATTCAATCATATTGCGAACTTTTACAGTCTCATACTTAACCTATTTTACATAAAATTTATGCAGTCCAAACAGTGTGGATTGGTTCTTGTAACTTAAGGGAAAACGTGAACAGACGTGGTTGATAAACTAACCTATAACTATCTTGATAATGTATTCAAAATAATATTATATTCTAACGTACTCTAAAGCGCGTATCGATAAAGCATTTTTGTATAATCACAACAGCAAGTCCTTTCTGCCTAATTTCTTTTACTATCTAAGCAATACCTATTAGAAAACAGTCCCACACATCCGAAACTTTTTGGGGAACAGCGAAAACTACGGCTGACCTTGTCTCGCTCCGAAGCGTGGTCCAATGGCGACAGAATTATATCGTTAACCTGATATCGTTTGTATGTATACTCGTATATGTTTACATAACAGTAAAGATTCATAAATGTATAAAGACGAACGAGTAGTCTTCCAGCTAATCCTTAACAATACCTAAAAGGATATCTAAAAAAACTTTTACGCTTTTAGCTTCAACGTAATTTTAGGGAAACCAGTAAATTTTAACGTCAGAATATTGTTAATATGTTTTTTTCCTCTTAAAATTACTTAAAGGATTCAGTGAAGTTTACAATCGTCGCTTGGAAGCACTTCCATTGTTAATGCTTTCAGGAGAAGATATCGAGGAAATTCAATTCTTGGCACTGACACTCTCTAAGAATCTTTAAGTCTGTATGCAAGCTTACTAATATGCCAAAATAAAGCAAAGAAGAAAATTAAAGTTGTGTGTCTGACTCTATTACTTACATAGATTTCCGATGACAAGGTTTGTCAATGAAAAGGATTTGCTTATTTCAAAAATAGACTTCACTTCTGTTTTACGGTTAATGATATCTTTCTTTTGCCATTGTTATCTGGTCGTATTATGTAAAGGGGGGGTCAGAGGAGGGGCGCCGAGTTTTGACGAGTTCAGCACAACAGTTCGGAGTTGGAAGGCGGTACTCAGCTGGGTAGAGGAGGCCGAGCTGCGTGGGTCGCGGGGCTGGTCGGAGCGGGGGAGTTGGCCACCGTGCTCTCCGGGGCCGAATGGGTTCTGACCGCCGGTAGAATCGGACTCGGTGGCCAGGGGTGTGTTGCTGTCGCAAGTGTTCTGAAATTTTCGGGAAAGTAATCAAGATACTGAGTCGTCCTTATTACAAAAACTAAAAGTGTATTAACCAGTGATAATAAGAACGAAAATGTATAAAATAAACTAAAGAAGCATTTCGTTTAAGAAAACAATGACGAAGAATAAGATTCAGATGAAAGGGAAGTATTCATATGAATCGAAAAAAAATGACGTTCAAAGACTGGAAAACAGAAAAAGATAAAAATATATCTAAGGAAATAAACTCGCAATTAACCACATAGAATTTCAGTTCAAAAAAAGCCAGCCTAATGCCTGGAAAATTCTTGAAAACGGGTGGTGATACCGAACATGTGAGTGCTGATACAATTAAATGAATAACCCATATCATATAAAAAATGCAGAACAGCGCACATAACACAATGTATATTCATTAATACTTAAATATACAATTAAACAATGACGAATAATATAAAGCCTATTTTTCAGAAAATTATAAAGTGATAGGTGAAGTAGAAGAAATGGTGAACAATATTCTAATTCGCAAAAACGCTAAGAACATTATGAAAAAAAGGATTTTGCATGGTTTAATACGTATTACAGTACGCGAAACTCATACCTGGCGTGTGGGGTTATTACACTAGCAGGTGGAGTAGGTGCTGCCGCAGTGTCTGGATGCAGGTAGTTTCGGCGTGATTCTGCCCGCTCCCAGCACTGCTGCAAGCACCTAGCCACCACATCTGGGAGGCTGTTCACTTGTTCCTGTAATGTTTAATGTTGAGATGTAAAAGGGTTCGCTAGATCTTTATGCTGTACCTAAACTCCGTCAAATCATAACTCTTAAGTTTATGGTAAAAAATTTATTCTGCCTTTTCACTGAATTAGTTATTTTTTAGCTGAACACCATTTGTCAACATTTTTTTCAAAGTTGTTTAATTTGGCATATAGTATATACTAGCATTTACCTAATTGATGTTTGCTAACTTGCAGTGGTCGAAATTTTTGATTGCCAACTATGTTTGATTGGAATTTGATAATAGTTACTTATGCGAAAGATGCGTCTCCGCAAAGTTAAAGTTTGCAAGTGATCAGATCTTTCCGCGAAATAAAATTCTGCGATATGTTGGCTGGGAAGTCAGAAGCGGCAAAATGACTTTCGGGGACATAAATAAACATTTTTTCTTTGGTTCCTTGGAGCTTGGGACGGATGTTGGTATGGGATGCTACTTGCGTAGATACCCTGGCACCGTCCCATCTTCAACGAACTACGTTTAAGGCAGCCGCTGCGGCTGAAAATGCCGAATTTTTAAAACGTAATAAATATAAGGGCCTCGGCAAAGAGTACGATTTTGTACCGTTTGGCGTAGAAACTTTAGGTTCTTGGGGCCCCAGCGCACGCAAATTGTTTGCTGAGATCGCGAAACGTCTGGTTGATGTAACTAAAGGCCGAAGAGCTGGCGACTTCCTCGCACAACGCATCAGTATTGCGATACAGCGAGGAAATGCCGCCAGCATCCTCGGTACAATGCCACAAGGGCCAATCTTAGATATAGGTTAGGTTAAGTAGATTAGTTAGATTTAATCTATGTACATAAATTGTAGTTTTGAAAATATTATATATTAAAAACAAAAAAAATTAAAAAAAAAACATTTTTTTGGGATATACATGTAAATTGTGTATAGCCCAAGAAAGAATGCCGCGTTATTCTATCGGCTTAAATACTAAATGTAAATATACTTTTACAAAAATAATTATAAAGCTAAGCCGATTACTAGAACTTTCATTAAGTGTTTCATTTGACCGTCGTATTTATACTGTAGTCACAAATTTTAACCTGCTTTACCTAGAGTCTCCTTCATGACGTTTACTTATTTAATTAGTTGATAAAATAAATAATTATGAGATTAAAAAAAAAAGTTTTACCAAATGCACCATCAGCCGTATTTATTTCGAATTAATGATAGATTTTCAATATTATTAATATAAGTTATTGTTTCATTAACTTACCTGTAAAGCTGTAAGTTTTTCTTCTAAGCTAGTTAATCTCTCTTCTATACTATCTTGCCTCGTGCTCATATCGGATACTATTTCGTAAACAGTATTCTGGGTCTGCAAAAGAAAGGGATCCTACTATCAATCGCTTTGCAGTTATTTATTCACTGTTGATTTTATTTTTAGTTTAACGTGTATTAGTGTTTTCAGTAACCTGCCCTATATGTGTTGCGCATGTCTGTTATGTCAACATTATTCAAACTTTTAAACATGTTTTCAATTTGGTTTTGACACTAAAGATTGTACACGATAAAATCGGACTACAGATTGACTAGGGTTATGTCATAACTCTAATTTTAAAGCTGTGTGGCTTTAAATATACATATATGGAATACTCGGCACTATTATGCAGGTAAAAATTTTCGCGCTTATGTTTAAATATTCGATTGTTTGACTTACTTATTGCTTCTACTACAACTATATTTCCTTTCCAGTTTGTTTTGGCAACGTTTACTCGCTTGGAGTACAAAGCGAGTAAGCTTTGCCAGAGTCACAATTTTATTGTTTTCAAATTATTATCGTAAACCGGGGTTACTTGGATCAATTTTGAACTTTGGTTGCATTTTATGGCCAACGTAATGAACTTTTTTTTTAAATAAAGATAATAACTATAATTGTTTTTCTTTAATATGACTTTTGATTTTACTTACGAGTGTTACTGAGGTACTTTAATATTCAGATCAAATAATATACATTTTTAAAGTTTGAACATGCCTTCTGTGTGTGTACAGAATGTTGTAAAATGTTTTTGACAGTAAAGTTGAAAAAGTATTAGTGTTAAACTATTTCTATGCTAAAAATCTTCTAAGTTATCAAAACAGCTCATGCTAGATGGAAATTGAGATGGAGAATACATGCAGCTAATACCTAAGGTATCTACTTTTCTAGCATTTACTAGTTATTATTAATTTAAATAAAATGAAAACAAAATTTCTAAGGACAGACAATTGACTAAGACCAATCAATTACTAATATACTAAAAACACTACTCAGAAAAGGGACGCTTCACTAGAGCCAGAATTCGAAAATAATTTTTTATTGCCTTTTGTAAAAAAGACGACTAGTATTTATCATTTCAATTAACAACCCAAACTTATCATAAAAGCATTCACTTTAAGAGGTTATGGATGTTGGTATATCTGATGACGTACCTATTGTACAGTTTCCACCAGATACATTAGAGCGGCTAGGTAACCCAAATATCTGAACAGGCCTCCGTAATTTTATTGTCATGGCGTGAAAGTCCATGTTCAGTTATTTTTAGGCACCGTGGCCACTTCGATATTATCTGATGGCGACTCAAATTTTGTACATTCAGATTAAAACTTGGCTTAATAGGGATTAGTAAATTTTGGTTGTCAACCGATGAAATGGTACTGGCCAAGTGCAGTGCCTTGGGAAACTAAATGAGTGTGAAACGGGATGAGTGTAGCAATTAATATCAAATACTGCTTAACAACTAACCTTTGCCATATCCGTTATTGTATTAGCATTATCCATTAATTTTCTTTGATCCATCTTAACTTTTCTTAGTCTGTAAGAAATATTATTCTTAAAAATATGTGCTTTTACAGATATTTATAAATTAATTTCGACAGGATACCTTATCCTAAATAATATAAAACGTGTTTGACATGTAATCGTTTGGTGAACATAAAATGTGTAATATTTTTAATAAGCAATATCTCTCAAAGCACACAGCAAATTAATGAAAGATAGTTTGTTTTTGCTGTAGTTTTTCTTCCCAAATAGTAATTTCGGTCTTGTTCCATATTCTGTAACATAGAAAAATTTAAAATACTCACGCATATATTGCTAACAAGAACTTTCTCTGGTGGGTTCTAACTCGACCCGGATGAACTCTTTTTACTAGTCTTGTGTGCTTATATATCAACCATGTTTCTCGAAGCACGTTGGCTGCTGCATTTTTTAACTGGAATTTGCATTTGTATAGTGAGTTTTTGCGTTTTTTACTTACTACTCCAATATTGTATTAACGAGCAACAAACAACACAGTTTTAGTAATCATGTTTTAAAATACCAATTACATTGCCAAGTTTATTTTCTTTAACTACATTGCAAACATTCTAGCAAGGTGTTAATTTCTTTAGATTTTTTTAGTCAAGGTTTATTACATAAATTTAATCTATAAGTGTTCGCTAGCATAAAACATATTGTGTTAGTTGTACAATACCTAGCAAAGCCTTACCTCAGGTTTCTTCTGTAGTTGTTACATCAGTAACAACGACCTTACCTTTTTCGTCAGTTGCGTTTCCATCATGAAGTTATGCACATGTTTCTCCGCTCTAGTTAACTCTAACTTTCTCGAAGCAACGGTCACTAATAATGCTGTACATCCAGCCCCCTGTTAATTAGATTAACAATAATTGTGATGAACTGAGGTCACCGTAATACTTACTCTTTTAGTAAGTTGTGTGTCCATCATGAAGTTATGAACGTGCTTCTCAGCTCTAGTTAATTCTAATTTTCTTGAAACAACCGCGACTAATAACGCTGTGCATCCAGCTCCCTGTTAAGTGAATATCTTAATGTAAAAGCGAACGTGGAAGCATTAAGTTTTCCATTCCAGTAAATCAAAATATTTGAAAGGCTAAAAAGAAAATAATTTTTGGCTATGTGCTTAGATTTTATTTATTAATTTTATTTTTATTTTAATTCTTGAGGATAATAGACACAACTTCATAATGATTCCCTATTCTAATAAGTTTTTAACTAGATTTAGTTCATTTTATATTCTGAACGGGCATTGCCTCGATTACCCTCGGTAGATTAAGGAAAAAGAAATATTTTAATTTATGTTTCATATATTATTATTAATTTATTTATATCTAGATGCACGTGGAAATTATTGATGTCATAACAAAAAAATAAGAAATGTTGGTTACCTTTATCCAAATTTCAAAACGACACGAATGATAATACACTATTGCAAAGCTTGTCAATGGATATGAAACCAATAACTATATGAAAACATTACCTTTCTAACTTAACTTGTCCTTACAATAGTGTATCACAATATACATTGCGACAATATTAAATTTATTTATATTCTCAACATTTATAAATTACAAAAGCACTATTTTAGGTGCGACAAGTTTATTGTGTAATATTTGTACTGAATAAAATAATCTCAGGAAAAGTGAGCCATTTTAAAAAAATAAAGTTATTGTGCAATTTTAGTGAAATATTTGTGAAGAGAGTTCTAGAAAATAGTAAGGAGAAAGAAGCATTCCATTCTACAAACGTTTCTAATAGCTGGCTTTAACAGGGAAATGGACGTTACTTTAGTTTTAAATTCATCAAAACCGTACTTTATTGAATCCAAGAAACTCAATTACCTGCAAGTACATAACTACAAATAGTTTATATGGTGAAGTGAAACATGGAGTGTTGGATCTAGAAATACAATGCATTTTAACCGGACAAACTCGTTTCATCAGAGTTAATAGTGTAAGCCTACATCATGGGTAGTTAGTGAATTCGAAATAAGTACTTATCGTGATGTGTTGTTCGACACTGCATTAATTACAATTATGAATAAAGCGATATCTACTGTGACCTCAATCACAGTAAACGTGAATTTTCCAACTGAGTTACATGTAACATTAATACACCAAATACAATGTGAGCATTTCCATCAAATGTGTAAAGCACTTATGTGTTGTGTGTGAATGTATTTTACATCGATGCTGAATAAGTGTTGACTGACTGAAAGATTTTCCAAAGTTGTAAGGTTAGAACACAATTAGATTTTGAAACATAGACTGCAAAAAAGATTTGTAAGTGATCAAAATTTTGTGAACATCAATTTAAATTTAACACCCGTGTCAGTCAACACAAATAATAGGTGTTTTATTATATTAACTTACCATTATACCGGTGCTAACAGCGATACCTCTGCCGCAATACGTGTTTGGCACAATGTCACCAAAACCGACGGAGAGAAACGTAATTGCAATAAGCCACATTGCATTCAGTAGGTTAGCGTGTTCTTCATCGTGAAACCTGAATCGTTAATAAATTTGTCTGAACGAAATGTCATACCTACGACAGTGTTAAAGTCACAGACCTAAGCGTTTCTTGCAAGCCGGCCTAAGCATAATCATTTTCATCGAACGAAAAAGAAGTAAATAAAGTTTTAGACCGAGCAGGCTTTTTGAGGAATATTAAAAGAGTTTGACTTTGATTGTTAAGTTGTTTGTGAATAAAAATAATATTGTATAAAATGGCTCACCTTTACCTTTTTAGCACTTTCTACACAATGCAAGTTTATCTTGCGTTGGCTAGAAAACACGTAATAAACTAAAAAAAACTCGCAAAACCAGTGTTTTGTCACGCGTAAATTTGTTGTCTTTTGATACATACCACCATACCGCAGGTGAGGGTAATGCCGCGACCGCAGTATGTGTTGGGCACAATGTCGCCGTACCCCACACAGAGGAAGGTTATAGCTGTCAGCCACATTGAGTTTAGCAAATTGGCATGGTCCTCGTCATGGAACCTGAGAGCCAAAACGCCCGACAAGAACCACAGGATAACCGATTGTATTGCCACGATAATCTTAATTACTTATCACTTTATAATAAACATAATATGGTGGCCAAACTTTTATGTAATTAAAAAATGTTAAAATCCACCATTGAAATATTACTTAATGAAATTCGTGATGAATATACCTAATTATCAATACTATGTCATTTAAATAATTTTGCATGCCCATTGAACGACGACAAATATTGTTTACTACACAAATATTTACTAATACCGCATACGTACAGCGTGCAGACTAAACATTAAATTGGGGTTGGAAATTTAACACATTTTTAGCCATGCGTGAATAAAATTTAGTCACATTTTGATGTTAAAGAACACAGATACATTAAATAGATAACCAATAGACTCGAAACAGATAGAAGAAATATACATAAAGATGGAAGAAGAATTTCGAAATACCAGTTGGACTTAGATGATCGACAAACAAATGTGGTTAGATAATGATTGTGAAATAGGTGCTGTGATTTGGTGCTTCTTGACGAGGGTTCAAGCTCTTACATGAGCTAGTGCGCTACAGTTTCCATACGTTTTTGTGAGTCATCTGTTACTTCCTAGACAATTAAAATTGAACAAAATATCAGTGATCTATTGTGTGTTTGTATTTGTTTTTGTAACAGTGCTAGTGCATTTTTTTCATGTGACAATACTACATTGTGCTTTTTCTACGACATATTTGAAACTGCGGCCAACACTTGCTTTGTGTCTAGCTAACATATGAACAACATAGCATTTGGTTTTCTTGTACCTTTAAAAAGCTATTATTGATTAATCAAAGTCAAACTCTTGTTTTGTGATGGTAATGAACCTGGCTTCACTACATACAATATTCCGCAAAAATGTAAACACAGATATCGACAACAAAACAGATAGTGGGTAAATTAAGCAAAAACAATAAATACGATACCACAGCACAAAAGCGATAGCATGCCCACGTAGGCAATATCGATGGGTTCCGTTACAGCTGTAACGGAATATGTGTACAAGGCTATAAATTGTATTATATACTAAAATAATGAAAGCGACAATACTGATGGCGAAAGAAATAAAACAAAATATTCAGCTTATTTTTTACTTGAGGGTTTTCGATATATTGCATTTTGGTTACTACAATACGTCACCAAGTACAAATCAAAAATACACATTTCGTTGTTTGATACTAACCTTTCACATTGTCTTAACGTCCAGCTTGCAATTATCCAAAGGGAAACCATAAAAACTAACAACACCGTGCCAGGGCAAATGGTCATAAGTGTCTTCAAGACAAACCTGATGACGAAAAAACATACTTTTATGAAATCAATAAATCTTAAAACAGTAAATATTTTTTATTTTGATTCGAATGTCTGAGAATAATCATATTTATTATCTCTATTCTGTTATAGCAATCTATAACAGAATATATGTAATTTCACTAGGTATTCATTATTTATATTTATTAATAGTTTAGGTGCTTTGAGAAATCATAGTACAAGTAATTATTATAGTGGTTGAATTGTTCAAATTGAGACGTAAAATACGGTTAAACTTACCTTGTGTTAAAATTAATTCTGTTTAAGGCTCCTATACTTCGTGAGGAAGCATCCGTAAATAATTTACTATGAAGAAGCATAACCCTGCATATTAGATATAGCCGAAAGAACATTGGCAGCGACAGAGTGACGTCATAAGGTACCTGAAATGAGAAATGGAAATATTTTAAAGCATTATTGTGCTAAGAAGTTAAGTAGTGAACAAATCTTTTCATTTAACTTTAAACAATACAAAATGTCTGATATATAAAAAGAGACGCTCAGTTACGAAGCAAGAATTTTTCTTTCTGTAATATTGTGTCATAATTTATAAATTATTATAACTAATATTGTAGTACCTACTCCTATTTCTTTAATGTATCTCGGCAATTTTCGGGTGTATATTATATTTCTTGTGTTTTTGTTATCAGGTTGTGATTTTTGAGGTAAGTATTTTATTGTTCCTTTTTTTTAAATAAAGGAAGTACGTACTGCGTTCGTCATTTGAATTCTGATACTCGATAAAAGTACTAAGTAATTTTCTATGTAAAGTAAGGTATAAGTATTATATTTTTCCCTTATAGCCGTCGTCTTAAGGTTCAATAAAATACGGCTTTTTTATTTATATATCCTATAAATTATTAATATTCTTTTTTTAAGTGGATGAGGTGACATTTGTGTAGTTTTCCGAATAAATAGGGCCTAATACGTTCGTCAGCAATCAGAGCAGTTAAACAGAAAAAAAATCTGTCAAAGTTAATGTCACTCGTGTCATTCATTCATTTTTTTTTTATTTCTTTGTACTTTTTGCGGACGAAAGCATTAGGCTCTGTTCATCCATAAAACTGCACAAATGTCATCTCACTCACATAAAAAAATATTGTTAACAAATTATAGGACATAAAAATAAAAAAAACTGCATTTTTTTGAACCTTAAGACGACGGCTACCAGGGAAATAGTTATTTGTTATACAAGGGTGCAAAGTTGTATTTTACCCGCGAGTATGAAATTGAAACACGAGCAAGCGAAAGGATTCTATAGTTGAACCACGAGCGAAGCGAGTGGTTCTAAAATAGAATCCTGAGCGCAGCGAGTGTTTTAACATACGAGAAGTAAAATACATTTGCACCCGTGTGTAACACAAAACTTTTCCCCTCACTAGAGCGAGGAAACTCAAAAAAGGTAATTATTTGTTCACATTACAATCATCATCGGGTTAGTGATAATAATTTTCCAAATGCATCATGTATTTAATGCAAGATTTTGTCGCAGGAAACTTAGCACGAAAAAGTAAACGCAGCACGATTTTAACACATTCCTGTAGTTGCACACCAACGCCAATGCATTATTAAATCATTCACATTCATTATTTTTACAAAATTATAACAGAACACCCTGAAAGTTGTTTAGTTTACTATTTTTATGCGTGTTCGAGTCGGTAAATAAAGATTATAACCTATAATATTCTTTGACAATGTTGACGTTGACATTTTCTGCGTTTTGTGATCGCATCTAGTCATCTTATCATCATTCACTAAAACAATTGTTACTTATGGAATTTTAGGATTTATATGTTAAAATCATCATATTATATAAAGGTTTGTATTTTACCCTAAATTCTCAAACAAATTATTTAATTATCATTAATATGGAACAATTTCCATGGGCATTTTATGTTTTGTTATTCCAAAACCAAGGTCATTACTTTGCCACACAAGTGAATAATATCCGTTTTTACACGTTCGTATTAAAGGATAAACGAGCACTTTACGAGCTAGTGAGGGGAAAAATATAATATTCATACCTTCAGAAAACTTTACATAGCCAATTGATGTCCATTGAAGTGAATCGTTTTTAATCTGAGATACGAAAATTGCAGAGTTTTATTAAGACAGAAGTACGCACGCTTTTACCGGCACGGGCCGGTTCAGTTCATCATAATCGTTCATTCTGTTCATTGTCTTATTGTAATAGTAACGGATAAATAAATTTCAAAGAATTAAAAAGTAAAAGTATCTTGTATATTTTGCGAAATACCAATGACTAATTGTTCAACATCATCTAAGTTGTAAATAATTACAACTTTCAATTCTAATCAAGTCCATGCAAAAAAAATCTGTTAGGCATAATTAAATTTACTTTTTTCTATCTCCATATTATTCTATTAACTTTATTTTTATATACCTATTTAACATAAAATAAATCTATGTTATTATCAAAATCGTAACAATACAAGTGCTAAAAATGTGTTTCAAGGTGATGAAGAAAATAACAAATCACACATTCAAACTTTGAGGCAAGGTTTAGTCAAAACTGTTTGGATTTACCTCAGACGATACGCACACATTTAAAAATCACATCACAAACACATACAAGTGTGGTGACGTCTTCTCTATACCAGAAGATAGGTTGTTAAATATTTTCTATTGTGATCCATAAAATGCTTGGCTAATTAGTTATAGAAATGCAGGTGGACATTAAGAAAAACATGAATCAATTTCAATTTAAGGACGAATACAATCGACGTCATTATCGACATAACATGCCATCACACAATGGACGCTAACATCACTGTCAACTGTAACACATTAAATCAATACAGACCTGAATTTGCTTATACATTGTGCCCTATGAAAAAAATGAAAGAAATATCAGATATAGCATCAATAGGTTCTTTCATTCTGCCCAAAAACTTTTTATTGAATATATCAATGGCCTAAGAAGTAGTCGCTATTAGACTGAATAATAGATATGACTGTAGTTAATTGAAAAGGAATTATGACTCCATATTAAATATAAGAATAAAAATTATCAGGCAAAATGAAAATATACCAGCATATAGTCGCATAGATAATTTATACACGCTCAATGACAAAAATGCAAATTAATAATTCAAAGCGTATCGAACGTGCTATTGCGAACTCACCATTCATTGAATTGTACTACAAGAAATCTATTTTTTATCGTGACAGTAAATGCTAAAACTAATTTAAGCTAAGAAAACTAATAATAATGTTACTCAAATGTCAAATACATACGTAGGTACCAATTTTAGGAAACTATGAATGAATATTACAAAACCAAATATTACTTTTGACGAATACCATCGACAATTATAACTACGACAATGTACAATAAAATATTTTAGCATAATTCTAAATAAGTTGAGGATAATTTAAAATTATAATAATTGAATATCGTTCGATGATTTCTGTACTTAATTGTCAATTATTGTGATTTTGCAAGGAATTGAATTCTGATAAGACATAAATAATTAACTAAACTGAGGTTTGTTCCTGTTTAGTCGGTGTTCAAAGAATTACTAAAATTAAACAACTTCCATTAAAAGGAACTATTCAACTCGAAAAATCATCAAACCGTATCCATTATGAATTTAGAAAATACAAAAAGTATCCAAAAATCTACAAGATAAACAAAAGATCGCCATGATGGAACCAAATACAAAGCAGAATTTGACAGTGTTCCCAATGAAAACATCCTCCTTTTAAATTTAGGTTTTGAGTTAATTCACATTAACGACAACTTCACTGAGATTGGATAAATATGTAAAAAAAAAAAAAAATGCTTACAACTTCAACGCCTATAACGCCTCCCTTATTGGCCAGTTTCGTCGTCCACGTGAAGGTGTACTGGCCAGGTATTGGGTGGACGGCACAAATGGCGAGTTCTAGTGCTATCTGCGCTATCCGCTGCCACGTCATTGCTATTCGCCAGTCGTCAGCGCAGTTGTCTATCATAAATAACTGAAAAATAGAAAGAAAAAATCCGTGTACCGTTGAGTCTTTCATCTTCACTAGGATATCTATCTTCGATAAGTGTAAAAAGATACATTTCCTGCTTTATTTTAGGGAAGACTGTCACGTAGCAAAGTACATGTTTTTCAGGCAGACAGTAATTTTATAGCACTGTACCCTAAAATTAATGCGGAAATTTCAGCTTTTTACATTAGGTGAAGATCTGAACTTTTTACTCGAGGGTAACCTGTAAATAAAGTGACCATTTCATCGTATATTCATAATTATACTTATGATCCGATGAACCGATGAAGTGTCATTTACCTAATCTGGATAAGTATAATTTTGATATCTAGATAAAACAGTTTTTGCACAATTAATAAATAAGCACGCGTGATATTTTTCAGTTGTATTACACTTTTGCGTGGATTTGCCCATATTTAATTAATTATTATGTTTATTTAGTATTATTAAGTTGAATTTCAAATTTTTATTTTGATAATAATTTCCAGTGTTTTTTGTTGAAATTTAATGCTGATAAATATAAGATCAATAGTTTTAAATCTAGCTGGGTTTAATCAGAAAAAAAAAGTATTTTCCCGATATTTTTTGGACAGTCACATAAATATTTAATCATAGAATATGTTTGGAAAATAATTGAATTTGACGATTCAAGGACATGCCTTGCCAGTTCTATTTTTTTAATTGTGGTAACAATGATTTATTTATAAGAGTCTCTCATGTTATTAAAGTTGACCTTTTTCCAATATGTTTTTTTTTAATTATCTTAGCTTTCCGCCGGTTACGGGTAAAAATTACAACGGTTCTGATACAAACTAATAATATCAGTTTTGCATAGTTTTTAATCCTAAAATTTTTAACCCCAACAATGCCCGTGAGTGTCGCAAGAGTCGATTAAGAGATTGTAGTGTCACTGACCATTCATTAATAGAAAGTTAATGATGGGCAGCAGTGTCATCAAACAGGACACCATAACCCGGCTTGCACAGCATGGCGATTATGGACCTCCTAATGCGTCTATACGCATTGTTAATAGGAGAGACTTTCGTACAATAGTAGAGATAGGCTGAGATAGGCTGATGATATGACACAAAAATTCAATTTGAGCTCGAAGTTTCACTATCATTTGCACCTGATTTCGCAATGGACCTTTTTTATGTGATGAAGGTGAACTGAGCTCTCAGCCCACCTGATGGAAAGCAGGAACTGAGGCCCATGGCCATAGTGACCAAAATATCGCTGTTATACCGGAAATTTCACCCCCAAACTGGTACACAGTACTATCTATTTAGCGGCAGGTCAACAGGTAAGTCGGTGGTAGCTATCCGGGCGGACCCTGCACGAGGTTCTACTCATACCACCAGCAAAACAACCTGAATAATACATAATTATATTGACCTTACCTGTACTTCTAAAGCGTGATACGCGACGATTAGGCCAAGTAAGATCACAGTTGACATTGATATAAGCGTCTTTAACGCCTGCGAATATATTGATGCCTGAAATTATAAATAAAAAAATACTTAATATTTTCTTCGGTTACCGCGAGGATTACTCATGAAATAAAACTATGAAAACGGATAAACTCGCGTAGTATAGCACCCCCTTACTGAATGCAGGAGTGTATAAGCTGGACTGTGAATGTGGGCTTTCATATGTTGGGCAGACAAAGAGGAATATCACTACTAGGGTGAAGGAACACAGCCGATGTCAAGCACCGTCGACAACAGTCTGCGGTTTGGGAGCATGTCAGTGATGGACCGAATCATTCTATTAAGTTTGACAAGCCTTTGGTTCTTGTTAAGGAGAAGAGAAACATTCCTAGAATGTTGCGTGAGGCTATTGAGATAATGAAATATCCAAACTTTAATAGAATGGAAAGAAGCTTGTCTCTACCACCAGCTTGGGATCCAGTTGTTCATCTGATAAAGGAACAGTCTAGACATAAACCGTGAGGCTGATGTATTTGGCGGTGGTGACCATTCCCCCCCTTTTTAGTACTGGCAACATTTTTTCAAAATTATTTTAAATTTCCTTATTAATTAAAATTGTATGTTTTGGTTTAATGCATGATGATCTTAAGATGTACTACAAATGTTTTTCGAAAAGAGTTGTCCCGCTGAGTTTCTTGCCGGTCCCAATTTTGGGATACCTTCCTAACAATACAATCATACAAAGGAAGGAAATACTTCTCAGGCAGTGGCGTAGGGATAGAACCGGCGTAGATTATTTATTTTGTCTCTTGTCTTCATTCTGAAAATATTTGTAATAGTAATGAATAACTAAGTAGCTTAATTTGCAAATTTTGTATGTACATCCACCCTTAAAATGTATTGTCTGTGGTTTAGTCATTTTTCTTTGGTGGGTAGTTTTGTACTTATCTTTCTTATTTTGATGGAGGTAGATCTATCAAATTTCCTCCATTGTCAGTCATCCGCAGACCACGAACCCTGTAAAGTGTTCGAAACGTCGGAATGAAGTTAAAATTAGTTAATATACGCGAGTTTATCCGTTTTCATAGTTTTATTTCATAAAAAAATACTAATGTGTCCATAAGGAAACGAGTATGTAACGTATAGTAGGAATCATTTATATACGTTTTTAGAATAAACTACTACGTTTATATTTTATACAGGGTAGATAATGAGTAACCCGACAAACTAGAAAGGTCCTGACCATAATAATATTTTGATACTAGAATGTCATATGAACTTTTCTGAATTCAGCTTAGTTTAAGAGATAATGACATGTCACATCATGTGTTCATCATAAATCACTAAAAAATACCTGCACGATTAAAATGATTACACTAATAGTTTTCATCTTGACATACTCATTGATAAAAGTTAAAGAATATGAGAAAAAAAATTCAGAAAAAAATAAACAAAAATTTAAAATCCTTAATTTTTTTTTTCTACAATGACTTGTCACATAATAGTTTTTACTTCTTTTGACATCAAAAATGCATTAGTAAAGTCTGTCGATATACTCATGACCACCCTGTATAAACAATAAAGAATTACTGGATAGAACTAGTTGATTTTCGTAAATGATAAAATTTGAAAATTATTGTTTACCTTTGTATAAACACCGGCACTTGAGAGTTCATTTTCTATAACCATAATTATAATACCGAACATTCCCATCACTAATGCGTAGTCACTTATTCGTTTCCGCTTTTCGAATAACGCCTTCCGCCTACCTAATCTGAAAACAAAAACAGAAATGTTAATATCACTCTTACCGGTTCTTCTCGGGTCAGCGGTTTAGGGTTAGTTTTAATTTCATATGTAACTTGGACGTAGTTTAGCGAAAAGGATCCAACCTCAAAAAATTGTTATTGAAAAGAATGACTTTTTGTTTTTGACAGAAGGTTGAAGTTTTATTGACACATTTTTGTGGGTTGAATCCTTTTCCCTAAACTACGTCCACTTAGACCATTCAAAAAGAGTTTGTTGCTATCCCAACTTGAATAAAGAATCATATGACTTGACTTGACAAAAACATTGCTCAATTTGTTCAACTTTTATTGAGGCTTGAGAGATGAATTCGAATTTTACTTTGTATTTAGTGTAAACTATGAGTTAGACTCTGTGGTATCGCCTGCAGGTCTAGCCAAGATGCCATTTTGCGTTCGTTTACGATGAGCGATTAGTCATGTGACTATAATAATGTATGGAAATGGTCACGTGGTTTGCTGGTGGAAAGACCTTGTGTAGGGTCCGCCCGGATAGCTACCATCGTCTTACCAGTTAACCTGCCGCTAAATAGCAGTGTTTGCACTGTTGTGTTTCGGTTTGGGGGTAAGTGATAGCCGGTGTAATTACTGGCATAGATAGAGGCAATCCATCTAAGCCCTCAGGGTGGGCAGCGCATAGGCGATTTTCTGATCGCCTATGTGCATGGGCCTCAGTTCCTGCTTTTCATCAGGTGGGCTGAGAGCTCAGTTCTCACTTACATCACATAAAAAAAGTGACTTTTCGTATGAATTTGTCGTTCCCATACATTTGTCACTTATCGTATACGATTGCAGAAATTAACTACAACAAAGCGTCTTGGCATCTTGGCATGGCCTGCAGTTCTACTTGAACTTGGTTTGATGTTACCGCATGTCTAGGTTACTCCTTTATTGTTATTTTCATTTCATTTAAAAAATATAATAGTAGTAATATACATGTGCTTAAAATGGAACAAAGCAAAGGATTCAACAATTTTCTTATTATTCGGTGTAATTTGTTAGGGAATCAGTAATCATACTCGTTATAGTCGAGTATGGAACTTAAATGCATATTTTGTCTTTCCAGTTCTTTAATAATTCCTAAGACGGAGAAATCGATGCGTCCCTGATGCAAGTTATTTTCGTTCGTCCAAGGCTGAAGTCATTATTAAAACAATCGTCAGTTTGCCTCTAACAGAAGAATAAAAGTCAATATCTATAGGCTGTTAGTCAACTATTAATTTTGCTATTAACTGTTAAGCGAGTTTCGTAGCAGGTGGGAAATTTTATTTTCTCTTTTAACCTTGACTTTCAAAACAAGTTTATTTACCAGTTTTATTTTCAACTCACATCAAAAGTGAAAGTTCACTGTTTGATTTAATTGAGGTATATTTATACCTAATGGACTTTTGGATGACCTTAGTTGTGTTTCGACCGATTCTTTTCAATTGTTATGTTCTACATCTAAGCAGAATTTGTGGAGATCTCGAAAATTCAGACCTCAATGAATAGTTCATAAATTGTCAATTCAGTGTCATAAAATTATGTACCTATTTGTAATTTATACTGAATTATGTTTGCGTAGACAGTTCATTTTATTTAAATACGTACAGTATATACTTGTAATTATTCATTATCTTAACGATTCATAATATTGGATCATCAAATCATTTTTCTTACATAAGCGTGTTTCGACATTCAAAAATCGTCGTGTATAATTAAGTATCCTAAATAAGTCTTACGCCTTCTTTACGCAATTACATGCTGTGCACTACGTAACTGCAACCGAGGACTACGGTTAATACCTAAAGTAAGTTCTATGTGACATTTGTCTTGGGCAATGATACTTAACCTAAAAATTACTGTAATATGAATTCACCTGTATCCTATATTAGGTTTGTGCTTAGCTGCCTCCCTTGCCTTATATGAGCCGCCGCTGAGCGCACTCTCCACGCCGAAGCACAGTTACTACCTTACCCAAGACTACCTTTACTGTAAATAAGTTCTGCGTGACATTTGTGGTATTTTGGACAATGATTCTCAACCTCAAGATGATTATTATATCGACTCACCTACGATGATCCTACCTATATTACGAGTAGGTTTGTGCTTAGCCACTCCCCACCCTTGTAAGTGCCGCCACCGAGCGCCCGCTCCTCGCCAGAGCGCGGGTACTCGCTATACGCTTTGACAGTCTATCCTAAACGAGAATGTCTATCCTATACAGGTATTTAGGTAAGTCTTTCCCGCCGGAGGACGCCGTCATCGCGCCTGGGATCGAAACCTTACTAAGCTAGTAAAGTTTCTTAGTGACGTTTGTGAACTAAAAAAAAACTTTTTACTCACCTATAATCCTGTACTAGGTTTGTGCTTAGACCCCCCCCCCCCCTCTCTTGTATGTCCCGCCGAGCGTCCGCTTCTCACTGAAGCTCGGGTACTTGCTGTGCACTACTGGCTTTACTAAGCTAATATAGATTATTGGTGACGTTTGTCTTTTTTTTTCACTCACCTATTTCCTATATTAGGTTTGTGCTTAGCCGCCCCTCCTCCCTTGTAAATGCCGCCACCGAGCGCCCGCTCCTCGCCAAAGCGCGAGTACCTACACGCTATACGTTTCGACAGTCTATCCTAAACGAGGATGTCTATCCTAGACTGGTATTTTTATACACTCACCTATATCCTATATTAGGTTTGTGCTTAGCCGCCCCCCCTCCCTTGTAAGTGCCGCCACCGAGCGCCCGCTCCTCGCCGAAGCGCGGGTACTCGCTTTACGTTTCGACAGTCTATCCTAAACGAGGATGTCTATCCTAGACCGGTATTTTTATACACTCACCTATATCCTATATTAGGTTTGTGCTTAGCCGCCCCCCCTCCCTTGTAAGTGCCGCCGCCGAGCGCCCGCTCCTCGCCGAAGCGCGGGTACACGCTATACGTTTCGACAGTCTATCCTAAACGAGGATGTCTATCATAGACTGGTATTTATGTGCACTCACCTATATCCTATATTAGGTTTGTGCTTAGCCGTCCCCCCTCCTTTGTAAGTGCCGCCGCCGAGCGCCCGCTCTACGTTTCGACAGTCTATCCTAAACGAGGATGTCTATCATAAACTGGTATTTATGTGCACTCACCTATATCCTATATTAGGTTTGTGCTTAGCCGCCCCCCCTCCCTTGTAAGTGCCGCCGCCGAGCGCCCGCTCCTCGCCGAAGCGCGGGTACTCGCTGTGCACGCCAACGAGCGCCACCCCCGCCTCCTCGGTGGACGCGTCCCGCCCGCCGGAGTACGCCTTAATCGCGCCAGGGATCGAGAGCTTACTAAGCTAGTATAGTTTCTTGGTGACGTTTGTGAACCAAAATACAAACTTTTTTATTCACCTATATCCCATATTGAGTTTGTGCTTAGACGCTCCCCCCCTCTTGTATGTTCCGCCGCGCCGCCGAGCGCCCGCTCCTCGCTAAAGCGCGGGTAGTCGCTGCACAACACTGCCTTTACTAAGCTAGTACCTAATGTAGCACTTAGTGACAAATGTAAACAATTTTTTGTTTTTTTCACTCACCTATATCCTATATTAGGTTTGTGCTTAGCCGCCCCCCCTCCCTTGTAAGTGCCGTGAGTACTGTGCACGCCAACGAGCGCCACCCCCTCTGGACGCGTTCCGCCCGCCGGAGTACGCCTTCATCGCGCCGGGGATCGAAACTTTACTAAGCTAGTAAAGTTTCTTAGTGACGTTTGTGAACTACAAAAAAACTATTTTACTCACCTATAATCCTGTACTAGGTTTGTGCTTAGACGCCCCCCTCCTCTCTTGTATGTCCCGCCGAGCGCCCGCTTCTCGCTGAAGCTCGGGTACTCGCTGTGCACTACTAGCTTTACTAAGCTAGTATAGGTGACGTTTGTCTTTTTTTTCACTCACCTATATCCTATATTAGGTTTGTGCTTAGCCGCCCCCCCTCCCTTGTAAGTGCCGCCGCCGAGCGCCCGCTCCTCGCCGAAGCGCGGGTACTCGCTGTACGTTTCGACAGTCTATCCTAAACGAGGATCTCTATCCTAGACTGGTATTTTTATACACTCACCTATATCCTATATTAGGTTTGTGCTTAGCCGCCCCCCCTCCCTTGTAAGTGCCGCCGCCGAGCGCCCGCTCCTCGCCGAAGCGCGGGTACTCGCTGTGCACGCCAACGAGCGCCACCCCCTCTGGACGCGTTCCGCCCGCTGGAGTGCGCCTTAATCGCGCCAGGGATCGAGAGCTTACTAAGCTAGTATAGTTTCTTGGTGACGTTTGTGAACCAAAAAACAAACTTTTTTACCTACATCCCATATTAAGTTTGTGCTTAGACGCTCCCCCCCTATTCTATGTTCCGCCGCGCCGCCGAGCGCCCGCTCCTCTCTGAAGCGCGGGTAGTCGCTGCACAACACTGCCTTTACTAAGCTAGTACCTAATGTATCAGTGACGTATGTAAACAATTTTTTGTTTTTTTCACTCACCTATATCCTATATTAGGTTTGTGCTTAGCCGCCCCCCCCTCCCTTGTAAGTGCCGCCGCCGAGCGCCCGCTCCTCGCCGAAGCGCGGGTACTCGCTGTGCACGCCAACGAGCGCCACCCCCGCCTCCTCGGTGGACGCGTCCCGCCCGCCGGAGTACGCCTTCATCGCGCCGGGGATCGAGAGCGTCGACACCGGCTTTCGTAGCTGGAATAGTTAAATATTCAGTTTTATTTGTTGAAATTGGAAGGTGAGTTTACGAATGCGAATTCGTGGGTAATGCTTGAGAAGAAATATTTTTAAGGGTATCTTATTACGCCCGA
>JALPQI010007698.1:0-47436 GCA_025490895.1 Thaumatotibia leucotreta | reverse complement strand
TCTATGGCAGCTACGTTAAATAAATGCTCAAAGTTAGAAAAAACTGTGTGAACCCCGTAATATTACCACACTAGAACTCTGGTTCCTATCATTTTTAAAAGTACTAAAAGAATCGCGTTACGTAAGCGAGATTCTCGTGGAATGCTCCATTGGTATACGTATGTTACGTCGTCACTTAAATTGGACTAGTTTTCAACCGACTTCTGAAAAATAAGGAGAAAGTTCTTAATTCGACTGTACTTTTTTTAATGTTTGTTACTTCAGAACTTCCGATTGGGTGAGCCGATTATGATGATGTTTTTTTATTTGAAAGCAGTCTAAATTTGCATTAAGCATGTGCATGACAAATGGACGAATAACTCAATATCATGCCAACCGATTTCAATTTGTTTTTAACCGTCTTCAAAACAAAATGTGATGGTCCCGTTCTCCTAGTCGGGGTCTGATGACAGGATCTTGGAGAAATCGGATTGTAATTTTTTAATTCGGTTAATCAATACCTTAAACTTATGTAGATGCCCGCTTATGTAGATAGCCTTCCCATCTTTTACTAACAATGATAATAAAAGTTGAACGGTTAGTCTAAGTCGCCTCAAAGATACTAGGTATAGCTTTATGTACAGTAATCGGATTAGGTAGTGCCATTTCGCGGGACTTCGGTACGTTATCTTAGTGTGGACATAACTTCTAAGCCCGACATTGAATATGAAAAGTAAAATTTTCGTTCGAAAATTTACAATTTTATAGTTATTTTGTTTACTTTCAGTTTAATATTGATAAAAATTCGTCTAATTTTACTTATCGAACATGGTTTTAAGGGTATTTTTCCACAATAGCAATAGTAGTAGCAGCTACAAAAACATCAAATAAAAGATGTATTCACAATTACAAAATCCTTTTATTTTTTCATGTTTCTTCAATTTATGACATAACAAGAAAGTGTTCTGTAAAATAATAAAAGTCCCAGGATCCCGAGGCTTATCCATGTTAAGTATAATGTTTAAGGTCATTCACCCGAAATGGCACTACCTAATCCGATCACTGTTTATGTATTAACCCTACAGGTGGCTTATGATGGTCCCGTTTTATCCATTTATCAAGCTAGGCGTCACTTTCGCACTTGCATACTTGATAGAACGTGACGGCAACGCCGATAAACGATTACACGCGGTACCATCATTAGCCTACAGATGCCCTTAAAATGCACGCCAAATTCGACGGTTACGCAATGAGGTAAGATCCATATTCATATTAATGTATTCATGCTATCAACTTCATATAAAATCTATGTCAGATTACGATACCCCGTAAGGGCGCAGCCGATAATTATAATCTTACCCCCTTATTCAAACGTCTGCTAACTTAACAAGCCGCTAATAATTGTTTGTTCCTTTCGGCCTTAACAATGTGTCCATAAGAGCAAAAGGGACAAATAATTATTAGCGGCTTGTTAAGTTAGCAGACGTTTATGAATAGTGTTAGTTTTAACTACTACCTTATCCTAAATACAATATTTACAGAGTTATAAATTTACTTTTACCTATGGTCTGCTCTTAGACTATTCGGAATTCAATTTAACTGCAAAAGTAATGTGCCGAAAACTGTTACATTAATTTACGCATCGAACAACAATAACAATGACGTGCAATCCCGCGTATTATCTGTGTTTGCATAAATAACAAGTATTTGTATGCAATGGAACCGAGATTTCATTTCCGATGTAAGAGGGTTTTTCGGTCAGATTTTACGACCAATTGTTTAAACATGTTTTTTGTCAAATTAATTAAAGGATTTATTTTTTCTTGGGACATCTTACAAAAATCGACCTAGTCCCACGGTAAGCTCAATTAAGGCTTGTGATGCGTGTACCAGGCGACGATATATATAATAGATAGATACATATAGATACTTAAATACATAGACAGCCATGACCAAGGAACAATAATTTGTGATAAATAAATCAATTATAATAATTATATTATATAATAATATCAATTATAATAATAAATAAATAAATATCTTGGGACATCTTACACAAATTGACCTAGTCTCACTGTAAGCTCAAAAGGCTTGTAATATGGGTACTGATACATAGACAGCCATGACCAAGGAACAAATATTTGTGATAAATAAATACACAAATAACGCCCTCGCCGGGATTCGAACCCGAAACCTCCAGCTTCGTAGGCAGGGTACCAACTAGGCTACGGAGGCTGACAAATTTATTTGATAATTTTCATCGATAATTACAAAATGAAAAACCGAATATTCGAATACCTGCAAACCTTATGTTGATTACAACTTATTATGGATGGATTAACAATATGGATGGATTATTTGCCGTGTGGTGACTTCGCTAAGAATACATTTGTCACCACCCCAACTCCTCCTGTGGGTGTCGTAAGAGTCGACTAAGGGATTTAAGTGTCACTGACCATTGTACAAGATTGATGATGGGCAGCAGCGTCATCATAATGGACACATTACTGCGATCGCCAATCCGCTTGCCCAGCGTGGCGATTATGGGCATTTACCTCCTAATGCGTCTATACGCATAGTTAATAATAGGAGAAGCCTACGTCCAACAGTGGACTAACATAGGCTGATGATGTTGTTATGTTGATTTAAACTTTTACGATTATCACTCATATTTTAAAAACAAAACGGGTCTCCATCGCGTAACATCATCAGCCTATGTTAGTCCACTGCTGGACGTAGGCCTCTCCTATAAACAATGCGTATAGTCGCATTAGGAGGTGAACGCCCATAATCGCCACGCTGGGCAAGCGGATTGGCGATCGCAGTAATGTGTCCACTATGATGACGCTGCTGCCCATCATCAATCTTGTAGAAAGGTCAGTGACACTTTAATCCCTTAGTCGGCTCTTACGACACTCGCAGGAGGAGTTGGGGTGGTGACAAATGTATTCTTACTGCCGTCACCACACACCATCGCGTAAACTTACGTTTAATTATATCCTGACGTTTAAGTCTGCCTGCGACCACGGGTGTAACGTCATGCCCGAAACGTCAGGATATAATTAAACGTAAGTTTACGCGAATAAAACCCTTTTGTCTTTAAAATATGACTTGTGAACCCTACCTAGTTATAATTGCATTAATCTTTAATACTAAGGTTTCATTGCATTTGGCCTCTTGTTTGGCACTGACAAAGCAAAGCCATCCTCATTTTCCCATTAAGATTTTCTTTTCCATTCCGTTCGCTGTACTTCCTACTAAAATGGACAAAGGGAAACTAATAAAGCTAATACAAGACGTGAAGCATAATTAAAATCTTATGAGCATGTCTCACTTACTTCTTTAGAATTAGCTGCAGGATTTATTATTGAAAACTCTTTAACAAGTTTTAATAAATAGTTTTTGCTTCACTATGTAGTACAGGGTGAACGTTATGAAGTGTTACCAAGTAGATTTTTTTAAGTCTGTTGTCAAAGTAATAGCAGCTTATTATCGGAAATATGTTTTGGACATCGCATTGAAGTTTTAGGCACGCAAACAATGGGGTTGTAGACCGCAAACATAAGAACGAAACTGAGCTTCGGCTTATAAAGCTCGTAAGGACCAAAAATGGCTGAAAACCGAATTTCACGTGTCATTTCTCCAGTGCAGTGAGTTTCGGACTTTTTATCTGGTCTATTTTGAAGAGAAAGGCGAGAGCAATTAAACATGCTAGTATAAATGCAATGAAGAAAGCGATCGTATTTCACGAGCACATACCGCTACTCAGTGGTCACAAATGTGCTGCGAGCAAATATTTTTTTTACTATTTGAAGACCATAGTCAAAACAAAAGGTAGTATATTGACTAAAAGTAAATTTAATCACAAAATGTAATAGGTATTTTCCTCTTGTTTTTTCTTACTTGGTAATATTTCATATCGTTCAACCTGTATAAAACAAAGTCGTTTTTCTGTCCCTATATTCTTATGTATGCTTAAATTTTTAAGACTTACGCAACGAATTTCAATGCCGTTTTCTTTATAAATAGAGTGATTCAAAAAGAAGGTTTTAGTATTAGTATTATACCCGTGCGAAGCTAGGGCGGGTCGCTAATATTTCCCTATTTTAGATTCTAAATTTAACAAATCTTAAAAGCTTTTATAAAACAAAATGTGCTTGCAATCAGTACTTACTTTTTTATGACCCTCCGTAGGCAAGTTGGTAGTGCCTACGAAGCTGGAGGTTCCGGAATCGAATCCCGAGAAGTAAATTTATTTAATCACAAACATTTTTTCTTCGTCATCATTGTGTTTTTGTATTTAAGTGTCCATCAGATGTCGCCTAAAAGTATCATAAATCACAATTATTATAATCTTATAGCCAGGCTAATCTAACTTCTGAAATGTATACTCGTACACGCGTATTTCATCAATAGCAAAAAATGAACCGTTCTCCGATTAAAGACAGTCGTAACAACCATACTTTATATCACAACCTACGCTCTTTAGGAACGTGAAGACAATTTCCTTATATCTCGCACAGCATGTCGCCATAGTCACTGATGGAAACGCCATATGAACCGAATAAAACCGAATTATTCGTTTATGAGCAGACTTTGCCGAACCGTTGGCGCCATCACCCCAGTCTTCCTGAATATTACTGTGATTGCTTGCCTTATAATGTTTGGAGTACCGTCATAATGTTTATTTTACTGGTAAAATAAGTTGTAAATCGTACCCCTCTGAAATTGACTAAGATTACTCGCATACCTACCTGTACTTAAAGTTCTCATAAGTTTTAACAAAATAAAAATGCGCTGTAAAAGATTTGCATTGCATCTAGCAATGTACACTCGACCAATTGGAACCCTAGGCCACTCTAGAACCATGTCAAAATGAAAAGCCGTTTGAAATGTCTTACAATCTGATTGATAACGTTACTTTGACATGGTTCCTGAGTGGCCTAGGGTTCCAATTGGTTGACTGTACAAGCTGCAGAACATTCTCAAAATTGCGGGAATATACTCGGAAATTTCCGTGAATTTTCATGAGAATTTAAGACTAAGTTCTCATTGAGATCGTTTCCATGAGAACTTATAAAAAAGTGTTATGAAGAATATAATATTTCACAATTGAGTAAACAAGACATATAATATACGTTAAAAGGCATGTACGAGTATATACAACGGTTTTGGCATGATTAGATTGCTTGTAAAATTTAAATTGCCGAGAACATTCTCTATAGAAGTTTCGCAACTTATGAAAGTTCTCCTCAGTACATTGCTAATTGCACCACTTGTTTCAAAATAAGACATCTTTGTTACATTATTTCTGGTCAACGTAGGCTGTCTTCGTAAAATGCTGCGTTTCATTAGACTAGTAATACCCTTAGCCTTCTCCTGTGACTGAAAATTTCAGACTCGAGCTGCTATGTTATTCTCTTATTCACACATTCGACGCTGCGTTCGTCAACGAGCTCGACGACGAGACAGCCTTCACTTCGACGTAGAGCGCAGCGCTGCGAAAAAAGGTATTCACTAACGTAGAACAGCTCGTCGTCGAAACTAACTCGCGACGCAGTGTAGTTCCAGCTCACGCCGCATTCGTCGCCGAGCTCTAGTGTCGTTTAAAGTTCATTAGTGAATACCATTTTTAGGCTCGAAGCTGCCGCAGCGCTGACACAGCGCTGTTAGGCGGCTTCCTTAGTGAATAACACTGCAGCGCGGCCGGTGTGGCGGGCAGCGGCGCGTCTAGCTTCCAAGGGATTTGAAGAGCGTGTACTCAGCCGTGTGATGACGGCAATAAGAATACATTTGTCGCCACCCCAACTCCTCCTGCGGGTGTCGTAAGAGTGGACTAAGGGATTGAAGTGTCACTGACCATTATTTGATAAAAGATTGATGATGGGCAGCAGCGTCATCATAGTGGACACATTACTGCGATCGCCAATCCGCTTGCCCAGCGTGGCGGTTATGGGTATTTTCCTCCTAATGTGTTAATACGCATAGTTAATAGGAGAGGTCTATGTCCAGCAGCGGACTATCATAGGCCGATGATCAAGCTACGCACATACGTTTGCATTTGTTTAAAGGTGCATTCAGACCAAAAGAGCATTCGCTGTTCTATCCCCCGCTCTACGAAAACAACCAATCACGTTTTGTGCAACGATCGAATGTCGTAGAGTGGGAGGTTAGAATAGCGAATGTTCGCTTGGTCTGAACGCACCTTAAAGGTGCATGCAGACCAAAAGAGCATTCGCTGTTCTATCCCCTTACTCTTCGAAATTCGATCGTTACAAGAAACGTGATTTGTTGATTTCGTAGATTGGGGGATAGAACAGCGAATGCTCTTTTGGTCTGCATGCACCTTAACATGGACACCCAGGCGCACACCCCGCTGCCCGCCCCGCTCGAACGTCCACTCAGTTTGCACACTAAGTCAGTTTAAGAAAATAACATGAGCAATTATACCTATTGAGTTTCAACTTAATCATTTGTTAAATTATACAAATATGTAGCAGATTAACCCCCTTATTCATAAACGTCTCCCAACTTATCAAGCCGCTAAATATTGTTTGCCCCTTTCGGTCTTATAAACATATTGATAAGAACATCATTGAACCTTTCAATTTCTGAATGAGAGAGCATAAAACACTCAGTTCAGGAGTCGATATGGTACCTCATTGATAAAGTAGGAGGAGTAGAGACGTAGCAAGGCACTAACTAAAAATAATTTGGTATCATATTGATACATGAAGAAAATTTAAAAAAAAAAGCTTTTCCTCTAAAGAATTAGAGTTTAAGTAAAAGCTAAAAATAAAACACATCATGACATCACGTAAATATCTGCGTAGTTTACTAGTTCGATGTAACTATTTAACGTATATCTAATCATAAAATGTAAACAAAATCTAATCACTTCTCTTGATAAAAGTACCTACATCCGCATACCCCAATCAAAGCGGCATTCAGCGAACGTCCAATCCCGATAAGCGGAAAACTTGATAAAAAAGTGGAATTGGTTTATCTTTTCTCGCTATCCGAAGTGTGTCACGGACCAAATGAACCCTTCCAAGACAAACTAAAAGATAAAATGCTCCTTAACGGGCATTAAAGCGGTGTTGCCAGGAAAGAAAGCCATAAAAAGGCCGAGTCCCGCGGGACGGTGGGCCAAGAGACGGAGCTTGTGTTCTGCACTCTTAGAACTGGCAATGGTGATAAAATTATCTTCATCATTTCAGCTATAAGACGTCTACTGCTGAACATAAGCCTCCCTATTGGACTTCCACATATAACGGTAGGAAGCGACCTACATCCAGCGTCTACCGATCTTCATAAGATCGTCTGTCCATCTCGTGGATCGATGTCCGTACAGCCTTTGCCAAACCGAGGTGTCTACGCGAGCACTTTTTGGCCCCCTTTTTGAAAATTATACCGGGTAATAAATGTAAAAATTCTCATCTGCAACTGAGAGATGACGCTTTTAAATTCACCGTGAATTTCTATAAAACTAAACAGCAAACTTCAGTTTTCTTTAATTAATTGCATTATTGCTTATAGTGTGTTTTTTATTATCACAACTAGTTGCAAGTTTTTTAGTATAACATCTATTGCCATTCTAGCGGCACCATAATTTAGGAAATTAGATCTTTATTTTCATTTAAAAGTAGGTAAGATATAGGTGTCTTCTAAGAATAATATGAAACTTGAATAATAATATTATAGATCTAAAACTAAAAAGTTAGTACACATAATCCGAATCGTAGTATAACTAAAAATAGACATGATTACTGAAAATACCAGCTATCTGCACGAATCAGTATCATGATAATTTAATTTATTATCGAATAACATATATTACGTGCACATTACTGGTATTTGCAATAATAGGCACTGGTCTCACCACGAGCTACTAAGCTATGAACTGTCGGCTATAAACACGAACAAAAAATACCCACTCCCTTGTAAATAAAAGAGACACGGGAGTGCGTATCTTTTGTTCGTGTCTATAGCCCATAGTTCATAACTTAGTAGCATGCGGTGAGACCAGTACCATAGGACGATATTCACTTGTACTTATTTAAATACTTATTTTTATTACTTTATTCCATACAAATAAACAAAGAATAAATAATAATAATAATAAAATAATAAATATCTTGGGACATCTTACACAAATCAACCTAGTCCCACGGTAAGCTCAATTAAAGCTTGTGATGTGGGTACCAGGCGACGATATACATAATAGATAGATACATATAGATACTTAAATACATAGACAACCATGACCAAGGAACAAATATTTGTGATAAATAAATACACAAATAATGCCCTCGCCGGGATTCGAACCCGGAACCTTCAGCTTCGTAGGCAGGGTCACTACCAACTAAGCTACGGAGGCTGACAAAAGAAAAGAACAAATTAAAACTAAAAATATAATATTAAAACGAAACTTACCTTCACTTGTATACTTTTTAGGTTAGCAAGCCGAGAAGTATAATTTGTCTCATTTGGTCTCATCAATGACCAAATGTCTATAAGTCCAAAAGGGACACACACTTGTTAAGTTAGGAGTCGTTTCTGAATTAGGGGAATAATCTTTATCTGTCTAAATATTCTCAATTCTAAGTCTGCCCAGTGATACCAGGCTCCTGTCCCGCCCTCCGAAGGTAGTTACAAGATTTCAACCGTGAAATTTTATCGGGAGAATTAATCTCAAAAACTTTCCAGCGCTGCCCTTTGTCTCCAAAAGTCTGCAATAAAATTTATTCCTTTTTCTAATCGGAAATAGATAAGTCGGGGCAAGTCCCTTGGGTCAAATTGTATGCAATTTATAGAAGATAATGTCGGAAAAAGTAAATATAGGTAATTTAGGTTAATATTTCCGTATCTTTTGCGTAATTAAGATCGTCGTTGATATCCAGAAATTGGACTCAGTAAAAAGTTAATACCCACCTAGACTATTTTAACATGAAATATATACCGGAAGGCGTGACGTGGGTAGGCCCCCCACAAGGTGGACCGATGACCTGGTGAAGGTTGCAGGAGTCCGTTGGATGCGGGTGGCGCAGGACCGGTCATTGTGGCAATCTTTGGGGGAGGCCTATGTTCAGCAGTGGACGTCTTTCAGCTGATTATGATGATGATGATGATATATCTATTTACCTACACTTTGATAAAGGTCAATACAATCTAAGGAAGATGACTGCTCATGCCAATATCAATAGTACCTAACTGCATGAGTAAACACAAACCATAATTATTTGAGATAAAAAGAAATAAATGAGCTGTCCTACGTTGCACGATGCCGCGTGGTGATGGCAGTAAGGATATATTATTAGTCCACCCCAACTCTTCCCGGGGATGTCGTAAGAGTCGACAAAAGGATTGAAGCGTTACTGATCATTCATTTATTAAGGATTGATGAGGGGCAGCAGCGTCATCATAACGGACATATTACAGCTATGCTATTCTCTTATTCACACATTCGACGCTGCGTTCGTCAACGAGCTCGACGACGAGACAGCCTTTACTTCGACGTAGAGCGCAGCGCTGCGAAAAACGGTATTCACTAACATAGAACAGCTCATCGTCGAACTGTAGGCGGTAACTCTCGACGCAGTGTACTTCCAGCTCACGCCGCATTTGTCGCCGAGCGCTAGTGTCGTTTAAAGTGCATTAGTGAATATCATTCTTAGGCTCGACGCTGCCGCAGCGCTGACACAGCGCTGTTAGTTAGTGTTAGTAGCCTTAGTGAATAACACTGCTGCAATCGCGATTCCCTTTGCCCAGGCAGATTATGGGCATTACCTCTTCCTCTCACGCATAGTTAGTGGGAAAGGGTGGCGCCAAGAGCAACAGCCTATCGGTGGCTGTAGCTGTAACTTAGATAACCTCACAGCCCTGATACCGAGTCGTTCTTAAAAAGAGAATTAATGCGAAAGATTTATTATCTTTCCAATGTCGAATGAAGACCCATGCCCACAGCTATTAAATGTGTAGGGCCCAATCTAAAATATACCAACTTAACATCGAAGGTATAAGCCTGGGCTAGGACAAAAACATTAGATTGGTGAATATCTGAGCGTTTCAACCGCCTAATTTAGGTGACATAATTCATGCCGAAGTTTTTAAACGTCTCGATGTTATACTTCATTTGTATGCGGTACGGTGCCTCCTTCAAATGACAACGTAGCACATTGTAACGAATAGAAATTTCGGAAAAAATGATGCCACCAAAATTAGGCGGTTTAAACGCTTAGATATTCACCCACAAATAGCCCTTAAATTCTTTGACCGCTGTAAATAATACGACTCAAATCTTGTTATAGCCATACGATTTAAAAAAAACTTACACAGGGTTCAGACATCGTGAGCGTCAGCGTTCGACGCATGTCACAACCGCAAGGGGACGCCACAATGGAGAAAATGACAGCCTTTGCCGCGAAGCCTCTCAGCTGCACCTTTTTATTATTTATACCGCATTTTCAACGAGTGTTTGCTTTGAGCTTTACTTTGATTTCGGAAAAGTGGTGGCGTGTAAACGTGTGATCTGAATACGCAGTAGGGTTACAAGCTGTTTTATGGTAAGTGCTTGGTAGATACATCGCTGAAAGCACGTCCTTGTGCTGAAATTGTTTCTTTTGTTCGTTTTGCTGGAAAAAGTTTATATCAAAATTGGCTGGAATGCGTCTAGACTTGTGTCATTCGAGAGCGGTTTTTTTCATGTAAATTAGAAATACCTAGCCTGGTACTAAGATGCCTAGAGGTTAACACTTTGAGCGCGGGGAACTCCCGAGGAAAATTCTCTGTGAGAGGTCCATTTTCACTACAAAGCGGAAAAATCGCGGGATCGGTTACGAGCGTAGCGCGTAGCACTCGTGTGTTGCTTACCCGCAACACAAGCCTTAATTGAGCTAAGTCTGGAGCTAGGTTGATTTCTGTAACATGTCTCCATGATATATTATTTACATTTATTTATTACTCAATTTACGGTTTTGACTCAACGGTCAAAATTATTTTTGTTGTCTTTTTTCATACGACTCTGTCACGCTTTTAGTTGCTGTTTCGACTCAGTATATTAATAAAAATCCAGTGCAGATGTATTTCTTTTTCAAGCTAGATTTTAATCCATACACGAAAAATTGAAAAAAAAACATCATCTCATATAATAATATCAACCACGTTTTTTAGGGACTCAGCCACCTTTTTTAGGGACACAAAATAAGACAATGAAAAGAATTTTGACCCAGTTAATAGCAACATAAAATGGGCATTTCCATGAAAACACAGCCCAGGATTACTCACCACATCCGTGCCTTTATACGAACGGATACCTAAACAACCAAGAAGGAACATTCATATTTAGGGGGTATTTACGTGGCAGGACCGCGTTGTTAAATTCCGAATGAACGCGTAAGAGAGCATTAACTCCGCTCGGCGAAGTTCGGAAACGCGCTTCGACGCCCGCTTTTACTGCCAAAGAATATTCAAAACGAACATTTATATCCTTACGTATCTCGTAATATTTAGTACCTACTTACATTCATCATATAATACAGTGATCATTTCATCATTTATCATAATTATTGGATCCCAGATTTCACTTCGAAAAGATGCAAATTCAAGAAACACTATTTTTATAGTTCTATACCTAAGGATATACAGATACACAGCAAATTTCTCCAATGAGCCTGCTGCCTCAGTGTTGGATCTGTATCCACGCAGCCTATCAAAATACTGGAATTTGTAAGCCCGTTATTTCCAAGGAAACATAAATAAGGTCACACAACCAAATTGTATGTAACGGTAAACGTTTTTCTTTAATTTCGGATTTGATTCCATAGTTCCTGCGTCATAGTTCATTCAGCGAACTTTTGCGACCTTCTCCAGATCATCAGTCCACCTTGTGGGGACCTGACCCACGCTGCGCCTTCCGGTACATGGCCGTCGAAAACCTTTCCTCCCCAACGGCCATCGGTTCTACGTGCAATGTGCACAGATTAGATATAGATATACGGACCGACGACTTTTCAACAACAATCCATTTCCTTACATGGTCTGTTTTCTCGAATAACCATTCCATTGAAAAAATTGAGCAGCTCTTTCCACAATGCAATCAGCCAAACCGCAAATGGACTTTAAAAAACAAACCAACATAGCAGTGTTGTCTCTGGCCCGCGCGTTCTATATTTGAAAATCAACTGGAGTTCCACGATGTTCATTTGTCATGGAATTACAAAAAGCTTGCGGCTGTTACAATGGCGCGGTTGTGAGATAATGAATTTAATTTTACCATGGCACGTTACAATTAAAGAGGGGAATTAATTTGGAAATCGTCACGTCTTATTCGGAGTACAGATTTACATGATGTGTGAAATACATGAAATTCCTTCGTAACGTGTTGATACTAACTAAATAACTGAGCAATTCTCAAAAGTACCATTTGGAACACGATATTGATAAAAATTGGTCGGGCCGGGTCGCGTTTTATAAAGTTACAATTTTCAATTTTGGTGTTTGCCTCTCTCTCTCTCTCTAGCCAATACGGTGCGTGCATTAGTCAAAGTCAAAGTCATATAATTTTTTATTCAAATTGGAATAGCAACAAACTCTTTTGAATCGTCTAGGTATTAAAACTACTTCCGGTTCGAACCCTACACCGCTGACCCAAGAAGAACCGGTAAGAAACTTGGCGGGAATTATTTTTTCAAACAATATGGTATCATGGTACATCTTACAACTAACATGCATTAAAAAAAAACATAAAAATTATTTGAAATAAATTGAAATATAATAATAATAACAAGAGATGTAAAGTCTCTAAAAAGTCAGAGAAAAAGTCAAAAAAGTTAGAGAGGCAAACAGCGAAATTGTAAAATGATAATATAAAACGCGACCCTGGTCAAGTCAATAATGCTGAGCAAGATTCACTTCACCACATTGCCCAAAATGTCCCAGAAACTTTCTATGGAATACACATTTTTGGTAACAAAACAAGGAATCATAAAATTATTTTAGAACGTTTTGGAAAATGTGGTAGATCTTGCTTGCTCAGCATCATTGATTTTACCAGCCTACCAATTTTTATCGAAAACGTGATTCAAATCTACAAACTTTTTGCGATGTACTGACATAACTGCGTTTAAATACATAACTTATCAATACCATGGATCGGACATTGCAAAACTGCTTATTACGTACCATTTTTCGTTTTACGTAATCTATCTTCATACTTATGAATCTATTATATTCGGATGTGATCACTCTATGAAGATATTAATAAGATCTTCTGTTGTTCTTCTGTAAATTAAGTCCATTTTTAAAGTTTTTGTAAAGTGAGACGGACAAGGACAACAAGGAGTAGTTAGATATAAAAAGGTAGATAATATAATTTTTCCAGCGTTTTTCCGGTACAACAAAAGCCCTCGATCTAGCTTGGTTCTAGACTTGCTTAACTGAATATATTTTTTTCAAAATATCATAAAACTCCCATGTTTCGAGAAAGCCGGTGAAATTTCCCCGTGCCATTTCGCCCAACATTTCACATTAATCTCAAAACAGAAAGTTTTAAGAATACAGTTTTTACGTGATGAAATGGACCTGCCCCAGTTTTAAGTTTTAATGTGCACTTCAGCTTTTTGCGGAGTTTTGGGTAAGTGCTAACACGTGTTGCAGCCGAGTTGCAAACGCTTTGAAAACCAGTCTAAGTGAAACTGTAAGACTCATACTAAATGTCAGCAATTGAAGATCGAACCTAAAATGGTGCCCTGTGGAAGTCAAAAAGAGTGTAACAACACATATTAAATGGTCGGGTTGGATTAAATTGGAGTTGTGGGATAAAGGCTCTCATCGACTTTTGCCCTGACGTGAATGTTCCCAAACTTTTATCCTAATATTTATGACGCTGGATATATCATACCGTGTGGTGACGGCAGTAACAATACATTTGTCACCACCCCAACTCCTCCTGCGGGTGTCGTAAGAGTCGACTAAGGGATTGAAGTGTCTCTGACCATTTTTTTGATAACGATTGGTGATGGGCAGCAGCGTCATCATAGTGGACACATTACTGCGATCGCCAATCCGCTTGCCCAGCGTGGCGATTATGGGCATTTACCTCCTAATGCGTCTATACGCATACTTAATAGGAGAGGCCTACGTTCAGCAGTGGACTATCATCGGCTGATGATGTGATATATCATAATGATTCACAGAAGGAGGTTTTCAATTCAACTGGTTTTTAGAACTCTTATATTTTGGCCATGTCCGTCTGTCCGCCTGTCCGTCTGTCCACAGCATAGCTCAGTGACCGTTAATACTAGAAATCTGCAATTTGGTACGGGGATACATATTAATCATGCCAACAATGTCGTATAATAAAAACAAAAAAAAAACCCCAACTATTGGGGATTTTCTTTGCTGTAATCCTACAGTATCTATAGAGTATGATTGAATAGGTTTAAAAAGAATAAGGGTCTTAAAAGAAAGTTTTTCTTCTAATGTCAATATTTTCGGAGATAATCGCTCCAGAAAAAAAGAAAACTCGTCTACACTGTCTACCGATGGAATATTTAAAACCGATCGAATATGGATCGAAACATGTCGAGCAATTATCGACTTAATTACGTGAGTAACCCGTTTGATAAATATTTAAGGGCATTTTCACTTCTAGGGACACTCAATTAGCTTAACTCTTACAAAAAAGTTAACTTCGATGTCAGCTTTGCAACGACAATTAAGCATTAAATATTAACAAAAACATTTTTTTATCATTTAATCCAGAAAGAATACGCGTATGTATATGCAATATAAAAACGCGAATAAAGTGGATTTACGTAAATATTTCATGTTTAATTGTAGTTACACAGCTGACATCGAAATTAACTTTTTTGTGAGAGTTAAGCTAATTGGGTGTCCCTAGAAGTGAAAATGCCCTTAAATATGTTTGAGTCTCACGTTAGTTATTATTTGTCTCGTTCCAAAGACCGATGTGCAAACTTTATCGCTGGGTACAGTACCCAAGCTAAGGCCAGTATCTGGCCTACTACTGCAAAAATCAAAATTCGTAAATTTCGAGGATTTTTCTCTGTCATTCGTTGGAATGACAGAGAAAAATTCAGGCGTCTTTAGAGTGAGAGAGACAAATCCTCGAAGTTTGCGGATTTCGAAGTTCGCGGTAGGGCTGCTGTACCAGGCTACCAAGGTGCACATCGCTAAAGGCACATTTATTTAAACATTAAATCATACGCCACATTGTCAGTATGGGCATCATTTAAAAATCCATTTCGCTAAGCGCCTTACTCTCTGCAGTCCCTAAGCCGTAGTTGGTACGAAGGACTCCTAACCTTCCGAACTAGAAATAACGATCCTCATGTTCTAGCATTAGAACATGTACATTTTAGATACGGTACAGTTGTATAAGAATAGAGTAAGGCACGCGTACCCACAAAGGCGAGTAAATAAAGAGCTATAGACTAAGGTACACCCGAGTAAAACGGGACTATTTTTCGGTGAGTTGAAAGGATGTCACAAAAAACCATAAATTTATTCTCACTAACTTTTACCTGCAGATGTGTGATGTACATAATAAAAAAGACATCAAGCTTTCAATATAAATTTACTTGATGCCGCTCAGCCGAATAGCTTAGGAGTAATCGACACTCAAACTTGCACTAATTTTTTTTCAAGAACTCAACCGAAAAACCTTCTTGGCTTAAGATCGGACTAGTATCTAATTTCAACTCTAAAGTAAGGAGAAAAAGGTGCTTAGCTTTCTCTTAGAGATCGGATCTCCAAAATTCTCGAAAAATTCACTTTTTTTTAACGTTCGTAGCTCAGTTCGTAGCGGTTGCTGCATGCTAGCGAGAGGGGCAAGGTGAAATAGCGTCATGTATAATATAGCCAGTGAGGAAAAAATTCTACTATTTTAGTAGTTATTGCGGTCATCCGATCTTACATTAAATCCGATCTTAGCCGAGTGTACCTTATTTCCTCAATCACGAAACGAACGAAAGCTACAGATCCTGTGTCAGTAAAAGTGAAATGTATATTTATAGTTGATCGCTGGCTATTCACACTGTAGGCGAGTACATTTTCTTAAACTTCTTTCTTTCTTAATTTTCTTATTTTTACACTCGCCCGCAAAATAAAAACTCGTCAATCACTACTCGGTGCTCACAATTTCGCCTTTAAACGTATAGTTGATAAATTTTGTATGATCTTATTTCATTGGCGAAATCCATGAATATCGCTAAATCACTTTATAATATTAATAAGCTGCAACAAACGGTTCAAATTTAAATCTGTTAATTAAATGTTCAAATATGTATCGATTTCACGCACCAGTGATTTCATTTTATTCAATTACCATTCCAGGTTAATAGCAAACGCGGATAGCATTTTAACATTCGAGTTTGCCTATTAAAATTTACGTTGATGGCCCACAGTAGATCGAAATGAGTAAAAAATGGACATTCGCGTAATTTCCTAGAAATCCTATTTTAAAAAATGCTTTTCGGTTCAAAATTATATGAGGAATAAAAAATGCTATATAACATTTTTCTAAATGAGGCTTATTTTAAGCAGAAAAAAATAAAATGTGTTCTTTTTGTATGAAACTGAAAAATAGGTATCTTATTGTAAGAAAACCGTAACCGATCCCGCTTTCAACCCTTTAGAATATCATTGCCCTACTCTAGAACAGTAGAAAATAGTTGAAACCTTATCTCGGTAGGTGCCCGTTTTTGTTTTATAGTCCAATCAAAAGTCGGTAAATACAACATTTTTCTTAGTTAACTATTTTTTTATTTTCGTTAAAAAACGGTATATTCATGACAATTTAGTATAAAAATAAAATGTTTGTGACATTTTATTAAGAATAAATACAATTTTTTATAAGAATATTGCATTGAAATAGAAACATTTATTGTGGTGATTTTATTGATAGTAAACTTTACTTGAAATCAACAATATAGTAAGTATATCTTTTTACTACCCTAGTTAGTAAAAACATCGCAATAAATGTTTGATTTCAATGTCTTAATTTTTAACCATTTTCTTGAGAAAACTTGTATTTATCTGTATTAAAATGTCACAAATATTTTATTTTTATACTAAATTGTCATGAATATACCGTATTTTTAATGAAATTAAAAAAATAGTTAACTAAGAAAATGTTGTATTTACTGACTTTTGATTGGACTATAAAACGAAAACGGGCACCTACTGAGATAAGGTTTTAACTATTTTCTACTGTTCTAAAATAGGGCAATGATATTCTAAAGGTTTGAAAGCGGGATCGGTTAAGGTTTTCTTACAATAAGATACCTATTATTCAGTTTCATACAAAAAAAACACATTTTATTTTTTTCTGCTTAAAATAAGCCTCATTTTGAAAAATGTCATATAACATTTTTTATTCCTTGTATTATTTCCAACAGAAGAGCATTTATTAAAATAGGATTTTTAGAAAAAAATGCGAATGTCCGTTTTTTATTCATTTCGATCCACTGTGTGGCCTTAGAGCCTAGTCAAATAACGAATTATTCTTTAGGTAACACATTCTGGAATTATTATGACTGCTTCTTGTATTGCCTATCTACTTTTATAAGATCGAGTTCAATATAGTAGGTATTTATATAGAAAACTAGGTCTTAAAAGTGGATGGGCTATATATAAGTAATTAGATTTCAGCTATCTTTATCAGGTCACCGGTATTTCTTAAAGGGGAGTCTTCCTACGCTGCATCAACCCGTGCGTGGTGCGACCACCGAACTTTCAAGAAGTTTTTTTGGCAAAATGTCTCTTGCCTTTTTGACCGCATAGCTCAAGGAAATGCACGCTTGAAGAGGCAGTGGGCGGCCGTGTGCTGACGGTACTAAGAATACATTTGTCACCATACCGACTCTTCTCGCGGGTGTCGTAAGAGCAGATTAAGGGATTGAAGTGTCTCTGACCATTCTTTGATAGAAGATTGATGATGGGCAGCAGTGTCATCAACATAATAGTGGACACATATATTACTGCGATCGTCAATCCGCTTCCCTTAATTATAGAAATTTACCTCCTAATGCGTCTATACGCATATTTAATAGGGCCTGGATGAATATCTGAGCATTTCAACCGCCTAATTTTGGTGGCATAATTTTTGCCGAAGTTTCTATTCGTTACAATGCAACTTTGTCATTTGAAGGAGGCACGGTACCTTATACAAATGACGAAGTATAACATTGCGACGTTTAGCAACTTCGGTTAAAATTATATAAGCGCTCAGATATTCATCCGCCTACGTCCAGAAGTAGACTAAAATAGATTGATGGTTATGAGTTGCAGTTGGCACAGCACATTGCGGGCAGAACTGATGAGCTAATGGCAGAAAGATACTTGAGTTCGGAACACTCGTTGAAAGACGGTAGAGCGTCGGAAAGCCTCAGACTATATGGTCTGACGATCAGGTTAAGGTCGCTAGAAAGATCCTGGACGGAGACGTTTGTTCAGCCATGGACGCCTTTTCAACAGAAATGCTAATGATTCCTTTTTAGTGTCTTACAGTGGATCATTCTATAGCCATTTTCTTGTATTTCTTCTCGTAGAGTTTTTTTTGTATTGCAGAATAGCGATGAGGCTTAAATTAAACTATTATATCTACTATTTTTGTCAGCAACCGTAGCCTAGTTGGTAGTGACCCCTACGAAGCTGGAGGCTCTGGGTTCGAATCCAAGCGACGACATTATTTATGTATTTATTTATCACATCACTGACCGGATGTTATTCAATTACTGATCCAGGTTATAACGGTTAATAGTATTTTAACGCTCCAGTTAACTTAATTTTCCATTTCAAATACCTATAAAACGTCGGATTATATTATTCTCGTACATACAGCAAAACTCTATACATTGGTAAACCTTATTGCTTAAGGCATAAGGTCGACTAATGGGCAGCTAACAGTGTAGGCAATCGTACACAGATTAAAACCGCAATCAACATTATTGAAACAAAACCATAATGACTGTTGCGGTTTAAAGATTACGCTGACCGACATTTTATTGTTTTATACAACAGTTGTATAAAAGAGGTCATTAAATGATATTGATATGAGGTCATACAAAACCGCGTGCGCAAAACCGCATACTCTATTTTATGAAATAAGTAAACAAAATTTTTTACTTATAAAAACTATAATATTTACTTGTCGTTAAACTTTGAACTATAGAAGAACGCGTTTGAAGATAAATTACCTACATTTTAAATCATAAAAAATCTCAACGATTCAACGATTTTGAAAAATAACCGGTTTCCTAGACAAATAAAAGATTGTTTTAGGGCTTCGTAGTAAACTAACCCATATAAGTACGAGTAGTTTCGCCATGTCCGTTAGTATTGCAACTTGGCACAGGTATGCACATATTAGTCACAAACTCGACAAACTAGTAGAATCTCTTCTTTGTTATCTTCTTCCTGCATGTCCAGTGGTGTCAAAGTATATGCAAAGTGGTAGAATAAAAAGGAGAAAAAAAGATTTTGCACGACAAGGTTTTGGCCGATTTTTTAGCGATAAAACCGTATGTTATATAAAATAAATAAAATAAAAAAAAAAAAATAAATATCTTGGGACATCTTACACAAATCGACCTAGTCCCACGGTAAGCTCAATTAAGGCTTGTGATGTGGGTACGAGGCGACGATATATATAATAGATAGATACATATAGATACTTAAATACATAGACAGCCATGACCAAGGAACAAATATTTGTGATAAATAAATACACAAATAATGCCCTCGCCGGGATTCGAACCCGGAACCTCCAGCTTCGTAGGCAGGGTCACTACCAACTAGGCTACGGAGGCTGACAAATATATACTGTTTCATATGCTTTAGTTTTTTTTTGTTGCATTATTTTCTTACTATACAGTAAAAGTTATTCATGACAAGTGTGGAAAGTAGCCTTTTTTCGAGTAAGAAAAAAGCCTAGACTATCTCGGCAGTACCAACTTAGCCGTGCGGAAAATTGCTATGAAAATTCATTCCCACACACGTGCGGAAAGAAACCACTTTCTTTACATAAGTTTACCCTCAAAAAGATTACTTTCTTCACACATTTGCATTGTATAAATTATTTACCTACTTATTTAAGATAATTTGTCTTCGTTATTATAATATATATTATGTAATACCTCTTGCCGCATCTACCAGCAATCAAATATATCTAATACAGGTACCCTCGCTGAAACAAAGACCGAATCGATGACTACATCAGATAATCGGCTTTTCTATTCCTGCTTCGTCTCCGCTAATTGTAGATCCTCCCGTGGGACGTATGTCTGCCAAGGAACTATACCCTTACTATGAGCTGGCCGCTGAATCATCTTGTATTTTGATTAGAAAATTAAAAAATGAAAATGAAATAGTACATTACGACACAAGTGCGAAAAACATGAAATTCAAAAGGAGTGGCGATGTTTTAAAACACGATCGATAGGGAGTTTTGCACGTGTCTCGTACGACGTTTTTTAGTGCAGGTGGCCCCCCGAATTTTTGTACCTGACGGTCCTGACGTAACATGGCACACTTCTCGCACTAGAGCCTAAAAAGGCACCATCTGTACTAAAAAAAATATTTATTTAAGATATTTTGCATAAATACAAACTTAATTACTAGCGTAATAAGCTCCTTGCGATACAAATTCGGAAATCGGTGAACCCCGCACTAGGCAAGCCTGTGCGCGCGTGTTAAGACTGTTAAGATACATTCAGACCAAACGAGCATTCGCTATTCTAGTTAATCTACTACTCTACGAAATTCGATCGTTACACAAAACGTGATTCGTTGATTTCGTAGAGTGGAGGATAGAATAGCGAATGCTTGTTTAGTCAGAATGCAACTTTACAGATCTGATAAGGTGAGGTCGGTCGGTTTTTACATCAGTCTAGCGATTTATCTAACAAAAACTATTTAATGATATAAATTAAATACAAGACAAAGCAAATCTAGGTTACAAAAATATTTGGAAAGTGATTATAAATACTACGAGCCGTGTGGTGACGGCAGTAAGAATACATTTGTCACCACCCCAACTCTTCCCGCGGGAGTCGTAAGAGTCGACTAAGGGATTGAATTAGTATCACTAACCATTCTTTGATTTGATTGATGACGGGCAGCAGCGTCATCATAGTGGACACATTACTGCGATCGCCAATCCGCATGCCCAGCGTGGTGATTATGGGCATTTACCTCCTAATGCGTCTATACGCATAGTTAGTAGGAGAGGCCTACGTCCAGCAGTGGACTGAGATAGGCTGATGATGATTATAAATACAAATAAAATGTTAGATTTCGTCATCATCATCATTATATCAGCCTAGAGGGTCTGTGGGACATCATCCTGAGTGAAGACCCTTTAGCGCAATTCACTGTTCGCTTGTTAATTTGTATGTTGATGTAACCAAGCAAATTTTTATTTTGTGCTAATAAACACATATTATTCTTACTTTTCATCATAATCATATCAGCTGAAAGAAGTCCACTGCTGAACATAGGCCTCCCCGGTCCTGTGCCACCCGCGCCCGTATCAGTAAGCACCGTTCATACAATTTCTTGTTATGCCTCCAGTACACGTCTGCGGATGGGTCCACGGACGTCATCGCCGGATGCATCCGCGGACGGGTAGAGGGGGTGATTTTGGTCATCTGCGGTAGGTATTTGACGTCCGCGGACGCGTCCGCCACAGATCCGCATGTTGTCGGTTTTTGAGGCCCGGATCAAAGGGCTCAAGGGCGAGAGGCCGGCATCGCGACCACACGTCCGACGCGCCGTCAGTCGTTTGCCGTATACCAATGCTGCCATGCCTGCAAGATCCTGGTTTACCACCAAGACAACCGCAGGACCCATCCGCAGACGTGTAGTGGAGGCATAGACGAGCATCCGCTCCGGGTAATCCGCGCCATCTATTGTAGGCTTTTGAGAACCTAAAAAATAACGTAGGTAGTCAATATTATTAACTCACACCACCAACACATGGTAAAGTCATAGTTCTATACTGCGATGCTATAAAGTTCTAAGTCCATACGAGATTCATGATAACATATGACTTTTTGAATAACGATAGTGTTATTGTTACGAAAATAATGAGCTCTATTTACTGTTTTCGATTCTAGAATGTAGGAGGTTTCTTGTTCATCTATAGAATTTATTTTAGATACGCTTCTATTGGAAATATTATTTTCTTCAAATTGGATATCGATTTTCGATTCTAGTGCTCATGATATAAATATAAAATACTGAGAAAAAGGTAGGTATATGATTCGCTTTAGAAGTCTTACGAGGTACTCGCGAGGATTCTGCATAAAACTGTATTTACTGCAGGCCTAGCCAAGATGGCCTAGCTATTGGGCAATCGCATGCGATAAGCGAATAGTAATAAATGTACTAAAGTGACAGATCCGCGTGACTAGCCGTGTGGTGACGGCAGTTAGAATACATTTGTCACCACCACAACTCCTCCTGCGGGTGTCGTAAGAGTCGACTAAGGGATTGAAGTGTCACTGACTATTATTTGATAAAAGATTGATGATGGGCAGCAGCGTCGTCATAGTGGACACATTACTGCGATCGCCAATGCGCTTGCCCAGCGTGGCGATTATGGGCACCTCCTAATGCGTCTATACTCATAGTTAACAGGAGAGGTCTATGTCCAGCAGTGGACTATCATAGGCTGACGATGACGACGATGACAGATCCGAACGAAAACTCACGTGATGATGATCACGTGATTTTTCTTTTGCGCTTGCCGAATGGCATCTTGGCTAGAGCCACTGGATGCTTAGACAAGTTGCCAATCGCTAACGTTTAATCGCCAATCGTAAACGAAAGGCAGGTAACTGTCTTTGTTGCACTAATAGGAAAGAGTGACAGAGAGGGAAGACTACGATAAGCTACTAAGCGTTAGCGATTGGCAACTTGACTAAGCATTCTGATCATAATTATTGTATAATTATTGTTTGTCAGCCTCCGTAGCCTAGTTTGTAGTGACCCTGTCTACGAAGCTGGAGGTTCCGGGTTCGAATCCCGGCGAAGGCATTATTTGTGTATTTATTTATCACAAATATTTGTTCCTTGGTCATGGTTGTCTATGTATTTAAGTATCTATATGTATCTATCTATTACATATATCGTCACCTAGTATCCACATCACAAGCCTTAATTGAGCTTGCCGTGGGACTAGGTGGATTTGTGTAAGATGTACCAAGATATTTATTTATTATGTAGTAAAATGTATAAAGCTAAATTGTTCCGCAAACATTCCTAAATTTGGAAAATTTGGTTAAGTTTGATTTTGACATCAAAAAATATCTAATGCACTATTGATTGTATAGAATAAAGACTACAAATTCCTCCATAAAAAACGTCAATATCATACCTATAGTGACACTCATAAAAGTCATTGATAATAGGCATGATGACTGGCAAGTCAAATCAGCATCTTTTTTCGAACTGTCAAAACGATCACAACCATGGAATTTTATACGAAATACAAAAAAGTGACGTCACGTTTGAGTACTGCCAAATGACCTTCTCTTTTAAGTTCTTTTCAATTTATTAAATAGAAGTTCTGTACAAAAACTACTGCAATCGTGCATAATGTTCAATAATTTATTTTAACTACAGTCATCATCCCTATTATGTGATTACTACCTAATAATGACCAAATTATTTACGAGAGTTCAAGTTACTCCATTATAAACCAACAACTGATAGTGAATAATTGCATCTCCTAGTAAATTACAGGTGTAGTGAGAAATTACTTGCCTTCGGAAACGTTCGTAAACACATGCTGTTTCAGGCAGTGTCACCGAGTCTGACAGCTATTACTGTCAGTCTCAGTGAGATAGACTGAAACAGCATGACGTTGACGAACGTTTCCGAAGGCAAGTCATTTCTCACTACATCTGTACTCACTCAACTTTGAGTAGTAAATACCTAAAGCTCTTTAAGCAACTTCCAAAGTCTAGTGTTTCAGTTCATTACAAATGTATTAAAACTTCCTACTTACCACACTTAGTTCAGTTGGCTTTCATGCCTTTGTTTACAAACTTGCATTTTCATAAGGCCGGGATTTCACCTGTAAGTTCTTACGTAAGTTGTAGGGACGTAGCTATACTAAGAAACGAGAGGTGAATATCACTATCTCATTCCTTGGTATAGCTCCATCCCTACAATTTACTTAAGAAGTCTCAGGTGTAATTCCGGCCTTATAGTCGCCGTCAGATATATCGAAGCAGCCAGGGCGCTCATAAATATCTGAGGGTGCTTAGACAAGTTGCTAATCGCTAACGCTTAATCGTCAATCGTAAACGAAAGGCAGCTAACTGTCTTTGTTGCACTAATAGGAAAGAGTGACAGAAAGAAAAAACATTTATTTATGACACAACATAGACATTAAAACAAAATAAACATAAATGCAAGTAAAAAACTAAGTGCCACAAAATTGTCTCCAATTCAGCAGCTGGTCTTCCATTGGAGCCATTAGTGAGGTCACGGTTGGTAACACAAATTAAAACTACTGGCAAGTTAGCAACCTTTTTAACCCTATTAATAAAGAAAAAACAGAGAGGGAACACTACGATACGCTACTAAGCGTTAGCGATTGGCAACTTGGCTAAGCATCCAGGCCTCTGTTGTAACGTTAGAGTGCTTGTTCAGATATTTTTGAGCATCGTAGCCGCTCAGATATATACGCCAGAGACATTACCACTATTCGCCAAGCTGACAACCACTAGTTTATTAACACTCTGGATACAAATTCTAAATTTCATTGGGCATTTTGTTCGGGCATATGACCCACTGCGTACACAAACGAAATAGGGCTAGGAATGTAGGTAAATGTTAGTGCTACTGAGTGGTATGAGTCGCATTCTTGCAAGGCATGGGAGAATTGAGGAAAAAAATAAAAAGATTTTCTTATCATTCTAGAATTTTGCAATGAATTAAGTCAGAACTATTGTTTTTTTTTTATTTCTCTGTATAGCTGCTGTTATGTTCTGTTGCTGTTGTTATACACTCGCGGACAGTAAATATCCACTGACGTGCTTCGTGTAACTTTAGCTAGGTACATGTCATCACTCTTATTTTACATAGGAAAAGAGTCTATCGCAAAAATCAAAGCATGTGAGTGGTTAAGGGTCACTTATAAGATTTTACGTAGCACTATTTTTTGTGGAAACGACTGCCATTTGGCCTTCCAACCCAGAGGGAGAAACTAAGCCTTATTGAGATTAGAGACCGGTTTTTTTCGGATACAAAAAGTCGAATAACTTTTTTTCCCGGTTGATACATACGGAAAAATTACATATTTAGAAAAGTGAGATTTAATTCTTTATTTTCAAGCTAGTTTGGTCTCTGTACGCGAAAAATCATAAAGCGGGTCAAAAACGCCCAATGACCTTTATAAGTTTGTTTTGATTTGATGATTTGGAAATAAAAAAACAGCAAAAAAATAACAAGAATAAATGAGTGAGAGCATCACTGTGTGAATCGTGTCAATGTAGCATCAAAGTAATCAAACTAATGTCCATTCGAGGGACGCTTTTGATGAGTACTAGTAGTACATAAATACCTAAAGCTCTATAAGCAACTTCCAAAGTCTAGTTTTTCAGTTCATTACAAATGTATTAAAACTTCCTATTTACCGCACTTGATAGACTTGGCTTTCATGCCTTTGTTTTATATCGTTTTTTTATATATTCAATTCATCAAACTAATATCCATTCGCGTGACGCTTTTGGTGAGTACTGGTACCAGCTATGACTTATTATTATATTGTTTTGACATTTAACTGGGAATCACACGTAAAAAAAATAGTTTTAAAAATGTAGTTTTTAAGTACCCAAACACTCAACCTGGATAACGTATTAATGTCATGTCTAAGTCCCCGCATTTTATTATAATAGAAAAATTATGGATACGAATAATTTTATGCCAATAACGCATTAAGACGAGATTTTTAGAGTTCAACTGCTCCTTACTCTAGTGATTTCATAGAAAATACTGTAAACAATATGTATACTGTTTCATATAGATTTTTTGAATATACATAATATATAGCAATTTCGCTGTTTTTTCAATCTTTATCGATTACTTATAACTCCACTTACATTTTTTTGGGGTTTTTTTAAACGACCTAAAATTTTTCCTGCACCAATACGTCTAACGATAATTGTTTTTTTGAATTGTATGTATAATTCAGGACAAAAACAATATAATTTTATGTTAAAAAGGATTCTAACTATCCTGTTAATATTTGAAAACTCTTGGAAATCAGTCCGTTTGTAGTATGTTCTATGAAAATTTACACCCACAGGTTGGGTGTTTTTTTTTTTGACGGCGAGTGTAGTTCCTATAGTTTCTAAAGTTCTGTCAGTCAGAAGAGTCTGCGCAACGCTTAATGAAGCTCTGAAATTTCCACGGATTATTGTTTTAAAGCCTCCGAACAACGGAAAAGTTGGACCGTCCGTACGACCCTCGGCCAGGCACATTTGGACAATGCGCAACCAAACTGCACTCAGTCCAATAATAAATAGACTAATAAATGGGACATGTTTACACAAATTGAGCTAATTCCACGGTTAGTTTAGTTTTATAATTGATAACAAAGTTACGTTACCCATAAAATTGTCCTAAAAATGGAACAAAAATCTTTAACTATTAAATTAGCTGTGACAGTGGGACGTAACGAATCTATAATGGTTCCTTTTTTACCATTTTGGCTGTGGAACCCTAAAAACCAAAGTTACCTTTACATTTAACGGCTAAATTAAAAAGATTACACGTATCCTTGTGAATTTGTTCGTGATAATATTGTATTTTTTTATATTTTTGTAGATAAGTTACATTAATAACTTAATTACTAGCTTAACAAGTTCCTTACAATTTTATTATCTTATCGTACAAATTTGGATATCGGGGGACCCTGCACTAGGCAAGCCTGTGTCGCGTAGACCAGTGCTCAGTGTGTTACAAATAAGATGAGATCGGCTATTACGTCAGTCAACTGAAAAATCTACAAAGAAGTATTATGTACAATGATACAAATGAAATACAAAATAAGAAAACAAATTTAGGTTGCGAAATATATTTGAAAAATTTTATAAATTCAGACAACATAGGAATTAGTGATTGTCATGTGTCCTCATTGGTTCTGAACATACTTTTTATATAACACAACAACACACGATGGCGCCAACAACCGCTCTAAAAGATCAACTGAAATAAATTCTTAAAGATATAACTTCCCAACTGTATTTAACACAAGCTACAGAATTGAACTCGGTGTATTTGTTGGTGCATTGTTTGGTCGTGCATTACCGGAACTCCGAAATTTTAGGCTTAGGAATCCTCTTGGGGCGACTGCTACGCTCCCCTCAAAATAAGGGTAGTTTGGGTGCCGGAAACGGAAAATTGAGAATTCATCCTATAAATACAGACGTTTCCGGTGCTTTAAGACATTTTTGACGATATCGAATCAAGTGACATAAATATTTTACGGGTTGTTCGCTGTTGTATCTTCAAAATAATGGTGATATAGAAAACGTTTATCCTTGATATTCACCGAGGTTACATTCAAAGAAATAAATAATTGAATTTAAGTTGACAATGATGTTATGAATTATTTACCTTTTTTGTAAAATTATAGGTATATCCAGTTAAGATGTCAAATTTTGAGAGACATACTACAGGTACTACTCACAAGTTTAAATTGTCTTGAAAGCTTTTCAGGTTTTTGAGTCATATAAATCAAGTTTTGTGTCTCAAATCATATAATCTTAATTATAACATGTTCACAATTTTATGTATTGATATCATATCAACTTCGAAACCAGATTAAAATACGAGCTGTGTAGTATTTTTTTCCAGCTATCACCATAACATATTTTAGCAATTTTGCTGTTTTCGCGATCGAAGATACGATAAGTCAGTCCAATTACACCTCTATTCCGTTTACTGAAAGGCGGAAGTCGCTTCGCATAACACACGAATAAGGAGGTAAGTGAAATTCGTCACGACGTGCCCTTACTAAGAGAAGTCTCCAACTCGCCGCGTATTTTTGCGGATGTTTTAGCACAGTATAATAAATAGTACTATCGTTAGTTAGTGCTGCCCCCCACCGAAAGTGACAGTCCTAAGGTCTTCGCACACTATAACAAGTCCACGCCAACGCGGCAGCAACTCTACTCACACTCACGATGAGTAGTCAACTAGTTGATCCACCCATTGGTAACTAGTGGACAACGCGGTGTCAACGAGTGGGCAATGTTAAAGGTTGCTTGATACACGTGAGTGGCAAACGCATAGGCGCCGCGTGGACAGCAGCGTGTGGTCGTTGCGTGACAAACGAGTCGGGGTTGACAAAGGTCACTCGCATCGTACACACTAAAGAGTGTACGATGCGTAGGCCACTCGTCGTACACTACTTCAATATCATTTTTTGAAATTAAACCTTGAACAATTTGAACAGGGCTTAAATTTCATTGAAGAGACTTGAGTCGAGTGGGCGTGGAGTTGATATAGTGTGCAAAGACCTCTACACTGCGTTTTCCAAATCGTGGTCTTCACTCGAGTACTTTTCGACCCTTTTAGCTATCTGCTCTGCGTGCAATGTGATCTGTCCATTGCCACTTCAGCTTGCAAACCCAGAGGGCTATTATGGTAACTTTACTTCGTCTACGCATCCTCTCATTTCTTATTCAATCACGTAAAGAAATCCCTAGCATAGCCTTCTCCATAGCTCGTTAAGCGACTTTGAGATGAGTTGGATAGTAAAGAACCACGTTTCACCGCGGTAAGTTAGCACTGGTGACGCACATTGATTGAACACTTTCATCTGGAGGCATTGAAGTATGTCAAACAAAAAGATGTTACGTAGTTTCTCCACCGGATTCGGTGGTTGACCTCATGCTCGAAGATGAAGCTGGATTTTTGGAATTGGACATTTGTACCTACCCCAACTCTTTCTGTGGGTGTCGTAAGAGCCGACTAAGGAATTGAAGTGTCACTTACCATTCTTTGTTAGAAGATTGATGATCGTCAATCTGCTTGCCCAGCGTGGCGATTATGGGCATTTACCTCCTGCGTCTATCAGGGGCCGGAACCGGTATTTTACAAAAACCTCGAAATAGACCAATATTTTTTGAATGTTTTATAGGTACTCTTTATGTACTACTCAACATTTTATGTAATTTACAATATCATATTCTTTTTAAATTACTTCATTAACTTAGAATTTATATACCGAAGAACGAAAAAGAACGAAAAAAGAACCGTTCTTTTGTCTTTGGAAATAACGGTTTCGGTCGTCTAATACGCGTAGGTAATAGGAGAGGCCTAACAGCAATGGACTGAGATAGGTTGATGATGTGATTTAAAATTGGCTATTTCCCATGGTAAGGGTAGACGTGGGGCGCAGATGTGTGTTATCGCCATCGTCACTTCGGAACTCGTAACGGTTATTGAACTCATCACAGCCCTCGTTACGTTGATCGCCGCTATGACTTATTCCGCACTTAGCGGAGTGTGAGGTAGTTAGTCTTGCAATGATTATATGTAATGGTTTACCGTGTCGGCTGTTACTCGTATTTCAGCATTGTAATATTTAACGGTATACAAGGAATACTTCATAATCAAGGTATTAACAAAATAAATAAAAAATTTCTTGAGACATCTTAAACAAATCAACCTAGTCCCACGGTAAGCACAATTAAGGCTTGTGATGTGGGTACTAGGCGACGATATATCGTCGACCGTAGGTTCAATTAGGGTAAGGGACAAAATGGCGAAAATGAGTTAAGTATACAGTTTTGTTCAGAATTTTGCGCTCTTTCGAATGGTGTATATAAAAAAATTCTAGCTTTAAAAAAATGTTCCTTACCCTATTTTTTTTTAGGGTGTACCGGATCAAAATAGCTCCAAAAAATAAAGTAATTAGAAAAAAATTCTACACAGCTACTAAGAATTAGTGTAATGTACGTACGCAACCGAATTTAAACAAGGTAACCGACCTTGCACTTAGGGAATGACCCTTACACGGTTTATTTTTGATGAGAAAATAACATAAGTGTTATTACGCTAATAATTTTGGAATCGAAAAAAAATATTTTGCCGATACCCTAAAGTGATTGCGTGTTGTATTGAAATAATTGTTCCTTACTTTAATTTGCTCGCATAGTAATTTATACGATGTGTGCGTTACGCTAATTTTTTGTATGTTATGTTTAAACTTTATACTTGACAGAATATTTCTTTTACGGAATGAATGAATAATTTAATATTATTTATAATATATTTATAATTATAATAACTGTAAGTACATTCAAAAGTGCTTTTGCTATGCTTATTTGAATAAAAAAAAGTTTGCGTTGACTTTGACCATGTTGTGCAGAGTTGCTGCTAGGAAGACTCAAGATTTTGTAGAAATCGTTACACAAGTCTACGAACAAATAAAACATGGAAGCCGCATGCCATACTAAATTGCCTTTCAAAAACGGTCCTGAATTTTACTTGACAAATGTCACCACCTCTTCAATGCATCACGGTATTGAATTTCTATGTCAACCTATAAAAACTTAAACCGCCATTTAAAAATAGTTGTGATTGGTCCATCAATGTTTTGATTGGCCATATTCTATAAACATTTGTCAAAAATGTTGCACGTGCGGTGTTAAGAAAAGCGCTATGTCCTGCCCATCTTGGCACATTGAACACGTTACACGTCCATGTTATATAATTATTGGTCGCAGACACAAGTGATCACGTTCAGATATATGAAATCTATTGTGTAGAATCGCGACAAGGCATGAACAAAAAATTATCCTAATTAAAGGGGTGTTCTGCGCAGTATGCAAAATATACAAACTAAAATCAATTTCACCATTTATTTCCCAATGATACGCCATTTTTATTTCATACATGCTTATTAAAAATTAGAAACAATACAAGTACTTATAATATCGAAGACTTTTGAAAAACTCAAAGCTAATATATGAATAAAAATTATATAAACAAAATCTGTACTAATAGGAAATAATAAAATATGAAGTAGTTCTTCCAACTCTTTACTTTTGAGTAAATTATAAAATGGAATTATAGTGTTTTCAACCGACTTTAAAAAAGGAGGAGGTTCTCAATACAACTGTTTGCGATTTCGATGGTTCTTTTTTCATTCGAAAGCTGATGGTCCCATTATAATTTGATCCAGTTCTGATAATTATAAGTCTTAATTGGCATTAAGCATGTGCATTGTGCACGACAATTGGATGAATAGCTCGATACCACGTCAACCGATTTCCATAAATAATTTTTTAACCGACTTCAGAATAAACCGAGTTAGTCCCGTTGGCATCAAGTTGGGGTATGATTATGGGATGTTGGAGATATCGGTTGAAGTCGGTTTTTTTTAATGATTATTGATATCGTTTGTCATGCAGAACTCTTCGATCGGGAAACATTATCATATCAGAGACCACGTTACTCATGGTCGAATTTTTCATGGCCATGTTTTTGGGGGGCATACATTGCGTACAAGCCATGTCACCCCCACGCATCGTGTCCTCGCAATATATCTGTTGACCATCGCAGCGGCTGAAGCCCGAGTACCTCTCTTGCTGGCAACATTGCCCCGGTTTGTCTCCCTCTGACCCGCACGCGTTATCGCAACTTGGTGCACGCTTTTCAGCTTGGCTGACAACAGCCACAACGAATAGAAGAAAAAGGGTAGTCTTTAAATGTTTCAATGCAGCCATTAGTGCGGCTCCTTGTCCTAACAAAAACAGTTTTATGGTCCCATCGTGAAGAAAGCATGAAACTTTGCATGAATGTAGTTGTCATATATGTGCTTCAATTAAGATATGGAAGCACGTTAACAAATAATGTTTTTCTCCCCCCCCCCCCCCCCCCACCCCTTTTATCTCCCGAATTCCGGTTTTTCGAATTTTCTACGAAAACTATAAGACTGAGGAGTTTACTTTTCAGGGACCAAATCATTGTCACTAAATTACCTACAAAACGATACTACATTATACAGTGGTAAGATTAATATATTTCTGTCTACAGCCACCAGACATATTATGGAATTGTAAAAAAAAGGCAATTTTTTTTTCTTGCTCCATTTGTAAGAAAACGACAAAAGAGGTGATAAAATAGGCTAAAATGTTAGATACCTTATACATTGAGCTACAAAATGACACCTATTTTGTAGTCGTAGAAGCATTACTTCCAGAGTTACAGCTTACCGCGTCTGAATCAAGTACTGTGCGGCTCCTTGTCCTAACAAAAATCAGTTTTATGGTCCCATCGTGAAGAAAGCATGAAACTTTGCATGAATGTAGTTGTCATATAATGTGCTTCAAAGTAGATATGGAAGCATGTTGAAAAATTATTTTTTCCCCCATTCCCCCCCTCCCTTGATATGTGCTAAATCGTAGTTTTTTTTTTATGAAAACGGGTACAGCTATCAGAAAACTGTCCAAAAACAATATGCTATTTGAAGATGAAGAGGAACATGAAAGAACTGTCACCGAGTCAACCGAGTCATTTAACGTAGATCCCGTAGACTGCACTTCATCGTTTCTTGATGGGCCTGCTATAGTTCAAATGATAAGACCGGGCACTAACGTTACATTTGACGATTATCGCAAAACATTTATTAATTATGTTTTGAACCAGAATGGAAATCGAGTTGATGTCGTTTTTGATGCATATTATGAAGACAGTCTCAAGAATCATACACGGGAGAAGAGGGGTACTGGATTTCGTCAAAAAGTCACACCAGCAGGTAAACTTCCAAAAAACTGGCAACAATTTCTTCGTTCTTCACAGAACAAAGTAGAACTTTTCAACTTCCTGGCTGAAGGGCTTCAGCAGGTCCAACATGCGAAAACGATTGTTGCAACCAAAGGGGAACAAGTTTTGTATAACGATATGCCACCGTAGATACGTCCTCCCTAAAGTCAAAACAAGAAGAAGCTGATACCAGACTCTTCCTTCATGTTTCGCATGCCGTGCAGCATGGCCACACAGAAATATTAATTAGAACGGTTGACACAGATGTGGTTGTTGTAGCTATTGCCTTATACCGCGGACTAAAAAAAATGGGTTTGAGCAAATGTTGGATATCATTCGGAACAGGGAAAGCTTTACGTACTATTGCTATTCACCAACTTGTGAATGAACTCGGCTCAGAAAAATGCAGTAGCATTTTATTTTTTCACGCATTTACAGGGTGTGATACAGTATCTGGATTTTGTGGAAAGGGAAAGAAGTCCTTTTGGAAAACTTGGAATTCCTTCCCTGAAGTTACCAGAGTATTTGAAACCTTTTCACGACCTCAAAATGAAATTGAAATCCATCAATTGGATGCTTTGGCAAGGTATGTCATTCTGACTTACGACAAAACTAGCGATATAGAAGACATAAACCAAGCTAGAAAAGCGTTATTTATCAAGGGACGGGCAATGGACAGGCTGCCACCAACACTTGGTGCTCTTGAACAGCATGCAAAACGTGCTTATTTGCAAGCAGGATTGATCTGGGGTCAAAGTCTGATACCAAATCCTGAATATCCGAACTTCGAAAACTGGGGTTGGATGAAAGAACACGGTATTTGGATGCCATTTTGGAGTACAACCAAAGAAACGTCCGCATATGTTAAGGAATTGACGAAATGTTCATGCCGCAGCTGCATTAAAGGACGATGTAGTTGTAGGAAGTCGGGCCTTCCCTGTACTGGTCTCTGTAAGTGTGGAGGAGATTCCTGTGATATACATTAAAATAAATAATATATATAATTTTCACTGTGTATGTGACTGTATTTTTAATTATTGAAACCCTTACCTCTAAATCTCAGCAGAACAAAATTAACAGAAAGGTGGTATTGTAAGGTAAAAAAACGAGTACTTGATTCAGACGCGGTAAGCTGTAACTCTGGAAGTAATGCTTCTACGACTACAAAATAGGTGTCATTTTGTAGCTCAATGTATAAGGTATCTAACATTCTAGCCTATTTTATCACCTCTTTTGTCGTTTTCTTACAAATGGGGCAAGAAAAAAAAATTGCCTTTTTTTTACAATTCCATAATATGTCTGGTGGCTGTAGACAGAAATATATTAATCTTACCACTGTATAATGTAGTATCGTTTTGTAGGTAATTTAGTGACGATGATTTGGTCCCTGAAGAGTAAACTCCTCAGTCTTATAGTTTTCGTAGAAAATTCGAAAAACCGGAATTCGGGAGATAAAAGGGGTGGGGGGGGGGGAGAAAACATTATTTGTTAACGTGCTTCCATATCTTAATTGAAGCACATATATGACAGCTACCTTCATGCCAAGTTTCATGCTTTCTTCACGATGGGACCGTATTTTCATTTAAGGACCCGTACTACATGATGAGTAACTGTGAATATTGTTTTCTATGCTGGTTTTATATTGGCTGTAAAGGAAAATTAACAAGGAAAATTTTCCTTTAGGTTCAGGTTTGCCTTCATCTGTTCTTTTTAGTCGTAGTTATTATCAGTCTGCGGGACGTTTTGGTTAAGCTTAAAGTGGTACCGGTACCACAGAACAATTAGAATATCGATAGGTACTCTCGATAGGTTTTCTGCACCACCTACTGCCTACATTTTTGTAATCGTGTCTCCACTACCCAAAGGTTGTCTGGAAGAGATCGCTTTTTAGCGATAAGGCCGCCTTTTGTGACCTCTGTTTTTTGTATTTCTTTTGTTTTGTGAACTTTTGTTCTTTATTACGTGTGAGGTGTGCAATAAAGAGTTTTGTATTGTATTGTACTCTAGTTCACAATCGAACTATTTCAGTCACTTTTTTTATGTCTCTGGTTTTTATGGGTATATTCTCCTACACGCTAAGAACATGATTGGTGCGACAGTATGTCGCAGCGAGATAGATTTCCCGTCTTTAACTTAGTGTACGAATTACATAATGCGACATAATATTTTTCTCATTTAAATATTCTCATTTTAATTGAAATATTCCAAGTTATAATACTATACCTGTTAAAAAAAAATATTATAATTTATGTTATGAATGATAAAAATGATTATTATTTGTGTTAAGACTGTCAATTATTTTTTAAGTAAATTATATTTAACTGATAAAGATCTGTTATAAAAGAAAAAAGTACATTATTTAGGTTTCTTTCTGTCATAATTATTTTTAGATAATTACTGTGTGGTAAAACTATCAAACATAATAACTTACTTTTTACCTGAATACTCAAACGAGATTCTGATCAGCTTTATGTATGTATCTTTGTTTTGTTTTTTGACAAGAAATAAATATTATTACGAAAATAATTATGTTTCATTCCAAGAAAAAACTTAGCGTAGGTACAGGTTAGGGAATAAGACATTTCAAGTAAACCACACAAACAATAGGACTTGAATTTCCTATACACATTTAGTCAAAATAACTTATTTTTTTTCTTATTTTTCAAAACGGATCATCCTTACGCTAAAACTCACGTAGCATATTTTTACAAATATACTATCTTACATTATTTTGCTTTTAATAAAAAAATCATTAAAATACCCTTACTTTATTTTTTTGTAATGATATTGGATCTGTAAATCGAAGTCAAATTAGCGTAAGGGACATGACTAGAAATCGCTACGAGTGTAATCGACGTTAGTAATGAAACGCATTAGAGTAACGGACACCAATTTTCCTTATTATTTAGTCTACGTAAATAAATACTATTTAGGCAGAAAGAGCACCAAAATATAAGAATACGTGTGAAATCGGAGCCAGGAAAGGTCAAATACAATAAAAGTTATGAGCAAATAAGCAGAAAAAAAACTTTGTCGGGCTCTCCTGTAAAGTCGTATTTTTTCCCTTACCCTAATTGAACCTACGGTCGACGATATATGTATAATAGATAGATAGTTTAGTTTATTTATTTCAGGAAGAAAATTCGAAATACAATGTGATGTCAGGGTATACTAGGCGACGATATATATGTATAATAGATAGATAGTTTAGTTTAGTTTAGTTTATTTATTTCAGAAAGAAAATTCGAAATACAATGTGATGTCAGGGTATACAAATTTTCATCGCCATCGTCAAAATACAAAGCAAATGTCAAATAATTAATAAAGAAATACATAAAATACATATAAATACTTAAATATATAGACAGCCATGTTTTATAAAAGATTGATGATGGGCAGCAGCGTCATCATAGTGGACACATTACTGCGATCGCCAATCCGCTTGCCCACCGTGGCGATTATGGGCATTTACCTCCTAATGCGTCTATCCGCATAGTTCATAGGAGAGGCTTACGTGCAGCAGTGGACTATCATAGGCTGATGATGGATGATGACTGTTTATTACAGTTTTTTACCAACTAGTAAAAAAACTGAAATACACATAAACTATTATGTAATTAGTAAAGTGGGTATTTCTCAAATAGGTTGACTGATGTGTCACAATCATATCCAAAAGTTCAGAGTTTCCAGAAAGGCTAATATGATACTTACGAGTATGTGTGAAGTAGCTCCTGTGTTGACTTTTCTGTTTACATTATATTATAAAATATATGGAAAATAAGTTTAAGTAACGTAAAATTTTATACATGGCTGCGACAACTCGCAGACTGTATGAGATCATCAAATGAAATCAAAGAATTAAGTCAGTAAGCATCTTACACATTTTATAGTAACAATCTGTAATAAAATAAAAATAATTCTATTAATAACAAACAGAAAACGTTATGTTATTGTAATCATGCTAATCTTGATTCGATTTCTTTTATTTATCAAACATTGATCCGGTAATAAGCCTCATTCCTGCTTTGAGGAAGCCGAGTCTTCACGCACGTACGAACGAAATGCCTCTCGAGTTCGGCAATCTCTGTGTCATCGGGATTCTGCGAACATATCGCTTGCCGTCTATGTAATATCGCGAGTACACAGTGCGCATAGCTAATCAGGATAAAATGATTGTTTACAAACTTTTCATCGTACTGTTTTGCGTATGCCATCGAGCGCATAGGCGTGTGCCAGTAGAAAACAGGAACTGGAAACTGGTATTTTCTCCAAATAAAAAATAACGGTTATTTCCGTTCTTCGGTATATAAATTATAAGTTGATGAAGAAATTTAAAACTACGATATTGTAAATTACATACAATTTTGGTAGTACATGAAGAGTATAAAACATTTTAAAATGGGCAGTTTCATGCAAGAGTGTGATGAAAGTGACCAATTTCTCACATGTTTATTCATTAATTGTGCAAGTTTTACTGCTATTATGTCTAGCTATCAAAATAATACTTATCCAGATACAATGTAACACTTACAATAGGATAATAAGTAAATAAAAAGACGGTCAAGTGGCCACTTTCATTACAGTTACATGGATATACCTAAATACTGGGCTATTTCGAGGTTTTTCTAAATACCGGTTCCAGTCCCTGGCTAGAAAACGAAAAACGTGTAAACAAAATGTCTGACATTCAATAATATTTGTTGTCTGCGATACAATATATCGTGACACTCGTAAATAGATTTATTTTTTACGTTCATACAAATTCATGAGGTTTAAGGTTTAATGTTGGTGATAAGGCTAAGATATGTTCTGAAAGTGCTCAATTATGAAATAATGCAATACAAATTTAAGAAAGTAACCCTTACATTAACGCTGACCCGCACACTAGACGATGTCCCGTGGGGAAGGTTACAATTCACAAACAAAAGTATCAGATGTCTATTTTATTACGGCTAGCGGCAGCAATACATGCTGAATAAATAGAGTTACAATAATAAAACTTCCTCGCACAACGCATCAGGGTGATTCGACAAGTTGCCAGTCGCTAATGCTTATTAGTCCGTGGGCTACTCGGCCTGAAATTAGAAAACGGTATAATTTGGGGGTACCAAGTGTCCTTTTTACAGTAGTTAGACATATTCATAAGGATGTTAAAAAAGTATGATAGACATCTCAAAGTGGTAGCTAATAGGCATACGGGCTATTTCAAGATTTCCGTTGTATGACAGGTATGGTTAAAATTAGGAGGTACAAATTTTCCTTTTCACGGCTGTTAGGTAAGCTTATAAAAACGTCAAAAATGCAAGATTGCCGTTTATAAGTGCTACCTAACAAAAATGGGGGCCAATCAAAGATGGTGGATCTCAAGTTTTACAAAATCAAGTATATCTCGAGAACTATTAAATATATCTAATTACTCTCTTGAACAAAATTAAAGGCATATCTGCAAGCTTCATATTTTGCATACACACCATATTGCTAAAACCAACCAATAATTAATTATGACCAAATTTATGAAAATTTCGTGATTTTGATTTTTTTTGTGTCGTGTTTTTACATAGTAGTCATGACGCTAGAAAAATTAAATATTTTTTTAAAGATAGTGTATTTAATAAGCTTTAATTTGATGTATGTAACTTGTTGGCGGTATTTAAAAAAAGACCCATAAAAAAATATTTAAATAAATTGTAGTCATTATCCACCGTATACTTAGTGATTTAAGAGGCGATTTTTTTATATTTTTCAATCTTGGTTATTTGAAATAAGCACTATTATTTACGAGTGGCACTTCCATCGCCTCTTAAATCACTAAGTATACGGTGGATAATGACCACAATTTATTTAAATATTTTTTTATGGGTCTTTTTTTTAATACCGCCAACAAGTTATATACATCAAATTAAAGCTTATTAAATACACTATCTTTAAAAAAATATTTAATTTTTCTAGCGTGATGACTACTATGTAAAAACACGACATAAAAAAAATCAAAATCACGAAATTTTCATAAATTTGGTCATAATTAATTAATGGTTGGTTTTAGCAATATGGTGTATATACAAAATATGAAGCTTACAGATATGCCTTTAATATTGTTCAAGAGAGTAATTAGATATATTAAATAGTTCTCGAGATATACTTGATTTTGTAAAACTTGAGATCCACCATTTTTGATTGGCTCCCATTTTTGTTAGGTAGCACTTATAAACGGCAATCTTGCATTTTTGACGTTTTTATAAGCTTACCTAACAGCCGTGAAAAGGAAAATTTGTACTTCCTAATTTTAACCATACCTGTCATACAACGGAAATCTTGAAATAGCCCGTATGCCTATTAGCTACCACTTTGAGATGTCTATCATACTTTTTTAACATCCTTATGAATATGTTTAACTACTGTAAAAAGAACACTTGGTACCCCCAAATTATACCGTTTTCTAATTTCAGACCGACTAGCCCACGGACTATATGCCTTGGTCACGACATTGGTCTAACGGCCCGGCCACGACATTGGTCTAAGGCGACCAGCGGCGAGCGAATCCATGAGTTGGAGCGGGATGCCGATATGGGTACGAGCACCATACGTTTTCCGCTAAGCCGGTCGCCTTAGACCGATGTTGTGGCCGCGGCGTTAATCGTCAATCGTAAGCGAAAGGCAGCTAACCGTCTTTGTCGCACTGATATAAAAGAGTGACAGAGAGGGAAAACTACGATACGCTACTAAGCGCTAGCGACTGGCAACTTGGTTAAGCATCCAGTATTGCGATACAGTGAGGAAATACCGCCAGCATCCTCGATACAATGCTACAAGGGTCAATCTTAGATATAGGTTAGGTTGAGTAGATTAGGTATATTTAATCTATGTTTATAAATTGTACAGCCTCGAAAATAAATGTGATAAAAAAATAATAAAAGAAAGATGAAATAAATTTTAGCGTTTATTTACTTTTGTGTCGTTTTCTACTGGCACACGGAATAGGGGTAAAAAAACATTATTTGCCATTTAATTAATACCTGATTTCCACGGAGTTTATTTACTACAAGCGAGCTCCTAACCCGAGATCTCTACAAAGCAAACGCACTAAATTGTTCATCCTGTTTCATCCCCTTTTTCCACCTTTTTCAGAACCGTACAATGCCGTAAGCACCTCAACGGTTATTACCTCCAACCTCCTACAACCTTTGTTAGCGAACTCGTCACAGCTTCCCCCTGAATTTAAATGGAGAATTATATTGAAGTATTTTTCGGAAGAGAAGTTTTATTGTATTGTTTGATTGCGTGTCACTCTGATAGATGGAGGCTTTCAAAAGGCGTCTTTTGTCGCTCCAAGCCTGTACGTAATGTTGGCTTTGGATGAATTTATTAAAAAGTTTACCAGGACACGACTCCGCGGAAAGTTTAATAGTCGCTCTCAAGTTTTTGGTAAGTGTTCAAGTTTTGAAAAGGTGAACAATCGGCTGGCACGACGCTTCATTTACTGTCGCTGGGTGCATAAATAGCTTATGATTACGAAAGTTTTAGGGCTTTGACATTCAATTTAGAAACGCAATGTTGAATATTACTTAAGTTTTTTACCGATTTCATATTTTGTTTAAGTTTTCAGTTTTATCATATCAGCTGTAATAAATAATACATCTTTATTTATTAAGATTTTTATACGACTTATTGGCAACTTATCTCTCTTTCCTAGTCCAGTACAATATTCGATTTTAATCCTTCTTCCCCTAATAAGAGCAAAAAGTATAATATAATATAAGCAATCATTTAAGTTGTGGTTACCTTTACATAATTGGATAAGCATCAGCCATGAATTAATATGTATTTAGAGTATGTAAGATGTGTTATCTGTTGGTAATCCTTAAGAAAAAAAAATAAATAAATAAAATAAGAGATTCAAGTGCACGCATATTTATAGACGCAACTGTACACTCAAGACCTCAACTTTACAACCACGTCAAAATGAGTATTAGTAAGAGATTTTCAACAAATTTTTTTTCGGTCAAGGAGTATTCCTTTATTTGAAAACTGTCTTTGAAATCAGCCCGAAAACAGTGTTTTCTATGAAAAGTTACACCCGAACCGTATTTTTTGACAGCGAATGTAGATTTATAGTCTGAGAGTGACCTTAAGGATCCAATCGGTTGGCAACACCTGGATGCTTAGCCAAGTTGCCGATCGCTAACGCTTAGTAGCGTGTCGTAGTTTTCCCTCTCTGTCACTCTTTCATATTAGTGCGACAAAGACAGTTAGCTGCCTATCGTTTACGATTGACGATTAAGCGTTAGCGATTGGCCCTGGATTTATTATTAAAACTAGAAAACATTATACAGCTTTGACGCTGAAACTGTGCGCGAGTTAAAAGTGTTAAAACACCACAACGCGAACATACGACAAAATAAAACAAACACAATTTTCGTAACGACTGTTTACGAACAAAGAGCATAATTATGTATACCGGCTTTGACCTTATGTCAATGGTATAAGGTGTATAATGATACATTATTATTGCAATCACATCTAATAATATCTGTACATTTCAGAACGTATGTCCAAGACATGAAGTTCAAAATCGTTAACATATTTATGAAGCGAACCGCACTGAAGTGTGGTGGGATATGAAAATTAAAATTTGCTTTGCAACAAGCCTAGCTTTTGCTTTACTTAGACGTTTCATGTTTTTTATAATATAATATTAGTTGAGCGGTGATACGTAAAACTGAAAGCATAAAAAGTTTTTGAACGAAAACTAAAGGTGCATTCAGACCAAACGAGCATTCGCTATTCTATCCCCCACTCTACGAAATCAACGAATCACGTTTTGTGTAACGATCGAATTTCGTACAGTAGGGGATTAGAATAGCGAATGCTCGATTGGTCTGAATGCACCTTTACATAAGGTAAGAACAAGTCACAAACACCAAGTTGCCAATCGCTAACGCTTAGCAGCGTATCGTAGTTTTCCCTTTCTGTCACTCTTTCATATTAGTACAACAAATAGCAGTTAGCTGCCTTTCGCTTACGATTAACGATTAAGTGTTAGCGATTTGCAACTTGGCTAAGCATGCCGCTACGACTTAAAGCTACAGGCATAACTAGCACAGCGATGAATTTTTATAATTATATTATGTAAATTGAGGTTTCGCATCGTAACTTATTCGCAATCATTTCAAATTATAAATCCAGGAATCAATTTATCCTTCCAAAGTTGCCATATAAAAATATTACAAAGTATTCTTGATTATTTCATGAAAGTTTAAAGGGAAACTATAAAAGTTTACGAACCGGGCGACGCGACGTCCGCAGAATAGTATTAGTGACACCGGCTTTTTACGGGGGAGGAAGAAAATACATCTCGGGAACTTCCAAAACCTGAAAATTTAATGAAACCCTTACAGTCAAGCTTAAAATAAGAATTTTGTACTCATAGGTAACTTTATTCGGTAGGTAAAATTATAACACTAAAAACCCTATTAAATGGCACTAAATTAAGACTAACAATTTAAAACTAAATAAATCTAAAATACATCTAAAGAATTAGGCCCCTTTGGCATAGCTAAAAATAATGCATTCCCCCGCTGTCTTGCTGTGGAGGAAGCTACCAGCTCTTCGGTCACCGGTGGTGGTGTCGACCAGCTTTTTAGCGAGTCCTTTGTGAAGCTCATAAGTAATTACACTAATTACGTAAGAAGGATAAGAATGAAATACGTTCTCGGTCAAATACTGTAAACCAAATACTGTGTTCATGAAAAAATACTGTAAACCCACTGATTTCCAATAGGTATATTTGTAAAATGTTTTAAGTATAGTTGACATCCAATTTAATATCAAAATGTGTTGGAATTTTCCTGATGGTTTCCATTGGATCCAAAGAACATATAATTTTATCGTCCGATAACTCCGTGGATATAAAAATCATGATTAAAAAGTCTGTCCGCAACATAGCTCAGTGGCCGTTAGTACCTACTAGAAATTTTCGATTTGTTATACTCGTACGTATACATATTAATCACGCCAACGTAGTGGTAGAATAAATGTACAATTGTACACTTGAAAGTTCTGAGGTAACAAACATTTAAAAAATCATTCGAATTGAAAACCACCTCCCCTTTTTGAAGTCGATTGAAAACAAGTGTTGTTTATGGGTACTACTAGTAGATAAATAACTAAAAAGAGTACAGTCAATGATAAAAGCTTGTATCGAAACCTATTTTACAGAAAATTGTTTAATTTAAAGCACGTAACTAAACATTTTCGCGGAGCTACGACTAGAAGCGATGGAAACTCCCTAACCGGCCGTTAAAACATTTCAAGTGATTGCGCGAATAAATCACGTTCCCGCGAACCCATATCACACGACGCATGACCTAATTTCCCTGGCAATTGTAGACAGCCTCACAACAGTTAACCTGAAACTTGGATCGTCCTGGGACCAATTGCAGAACCTTCAGGGGGGGAGGAAAATTTAATCCAACAATTTTAACCCACACTCAACTTTGCGCCGGTTTTAGACCGGTTACACCGGTGGTTAGAGTAAAATATGTTTATTTTGTTTGGAGCAATTAATGCTTAGGGTGATCGTTTGTTCCTGTTAGAATGTTTTTAACGATTTTTATAAAACTGTACAATTTACATACATCAATTTCATTCATTCATTCATCAGCCTATGATAGTCCACTGCTGGACGTAGGCCTCTCCTATTCATTATGCGTATAGACGCATTAGGGAGGTAAATGCCCATAATCGCCACGCTGGGCAAGCGGATTGACGATCGCAGTAATGTGTCCACTATGATGACGCTGCTGCGCATCATCATTCTTTTATCCAATAATGGTCAGTGACACTTCAATCCCTTAGGCGACTTTTACGACACGCGTAGGAGGAGTTGGAGTGGTGACAAATGTATTCTTACTGCCGTCACCACACGGCCATCAATTTAATCTAACTAATCGAATCAAAAAAGTGGATTTTTTTACCAGCACACGTGTTTCCTCATACGTATAAGTGTAGTATAGTTAAACGAAGCGCGAAGAAGCATCTAGCGTGCCAGCAAAGCGGTGGCAACTGACAGGTTACTGCTGGTCTCCTGTTCGTTGCCGCCGCGATTTGGGCTCCACTTTTCACTTACGATCAGCTGGATTGGAGCCACTTTGTTGTGCCAATATAAAAACAATTAACCTTATCTATATTTAAGATTGGCCCTTTTGGCATTGTTAGTAGTAGTAGTAGTAGTAAACACTTTATTGCCCAAATCATAAAAATATAACAAACGAAACATATACAATAAAATTGTACAAAGGCGAACTTATCCCTTTAAGGGATCTCTTCCAGCTAACCTTTGAGTATCTGAGAGGATACTGGTGTTGGTAGACAAAAACATGTACCTACACGTGGTAGGTTCATGAGAACAAGACTCGTGTCATAAGCGAACTTAATACTTTTTAAAATAAATATACATATTATATCTATATGAAAACAAAAAATAAATAATATGAATAAATACGTTCCTATATAAATAAAATATTATATATATACAAATACATACATATATATATATATATACCAATACATAAGCATGTAACCGCACTTACCTACCTACCTACACTCCCTCCGAGCATTGTACCGAGGATGCTGGCGGCATTTTCTCGCTGTATCGCAATACTAATGCGTTGTACGAGGAGTCGCCAGGTCTTCGGTTAAAGAATAATATATTTTTCGTCGCTGTTATTTATATGTAATGTTGGTCGCGTAGTTACGGCATTACGAATACATTTTTCACCATCCTAAGTGGTGCTCCTACATTGGAGTTACAAAATGTTACATAAGTGCTCAAGTGGAGACCACGTCTAGGCAAACGCAGCGTAGGACGTCCACCCACAAGATTGACAGACGACCTTATGAAGGTCGCCGGAACACGCTGGATGCGGGTCGCATCTAACCGGTACATGTGGAGGTCCAGAGGGGAGGCCTATGTTCAGCAGTGGACGTCTTATGGCTCAAATGATGATGATGATGATGCCATACGCGTAGTTGATATGAGAGGCCTACGTTTAGCAGTGGACTAAAATACCCTGATGATGATATAGGTACCTACAGAATGTAGACAGAACATAACTACTGTAATGGGAGTAGCTTTTGTAAGTCAGGACCAGGGACCGGAACCGTTATTTTACAAAAACTTCGAAATAACCTAATATTTTTATATGTTTAATATTTTATGTAATTTACAATATCATATTTTTAAATTACTTCATTAACTTAGAATTTATATACCGAACCGATAAAAAGAACCGTTTTTTGTATGGAGAAAATAACGGTTCCAGTTTATTTTTCATAAATAGTTTTTATCCTGTCACAATAAACAGAAAGATGACTCGAAAACTACATATTTATTATATGTCATATACCAAAAAACAATACCGAAGTTTACCAACGCCGGAGGTGGGATTTGAACCCACATCCTCAGCTTTTACGGTATCAACCGAGTGGTTAAGGCATCAGCCTTAACCACTCGGCCACTACAGCTTAGCGGACACCACCAATTTCTCAGTGTTTACAATTTTCGTTTCATTGCGGATTCCCACAAGCTATTTCTCAAATAGTTTATAATATGTGCGTCCACTATATCTAAAAAATAAGGAATCTGTTATATTATAAGGCTATTTTACATCCTGGAAACCCTTATTTTTTAGATATAGTGGACGCACATCATTATAAACTATTTGAGAAATAGGTTGTGGGAATCCGCAATGAAGCGAAAACAACACTGATGACCATATTATGGTGTATTATCTATGGTCATCAGTGTTGTCAATGACCAAGAAAAGAATATATCCGTTCAGATTTTTTAAAGAGATCAATTAAATAGTGTCCGTTCCATAACGCGTCCGTTTCATTGCGGATACCCCCTACCCATTTTTTATTGCGTTCTACAATTGACTACAAAGAGTTGTATCAAAATTTTCACCTTCCTGTATTATAATAAGGTAGTACAAAACGGATACATATCTATGTAGTCGGCATAAAATTACTTAACGTTTCTGCGGATATGAAAATATCATAAAAACAACCCAAAACCGTTTAAAAAACTACATTATAACATTACAAGCAAAGCGATTCAACATTATACGACGCCTATACAGTCTCAGGTGCGCGGAAACTTTTCAATCAAATCAGCAAAGTAAGGAGAAAAGTGGAAGAGGAAATACGTGGACTGGCTGTGACTGATTGACAACATTGTAACGGAAAAATGTAGCTCCGTTCGAAATTCAAAAAGTTCGCAACTTTATTTACAAGTAACATTCGGTGATCGTTTCAGCGAACCTTTTTCTTGGGCAAAAAATATTATTAAAATCGAACATTCTTTCGATTCGATTTTACTATTCGTATTTATTCTTAGATGTATTTTCGTGGAACAACTCGAATTATTTTAAACTGTAGTACATTTCGATACAAGTGCAAAAAAAAATTCGGCGAGGGTGAATGTTGGAGCCCGAGTGAAACGAGGGCGACAATCACCCGAGTTATAAATAAGTTTTTACACGTGTATCGAACGACTTTTTCATACATAACAAGTGCCTTAAAAAGAGAAATCTAAGCAGGCGAAACGTGTGCAAAGTTTACTTTTCCGCACAAGTTAGAAAATATATTTTTTCAGTTGTGTGCCAGTCCTTTTTGTAAAATATATTATAATTTGACGCTTAACGAACTTAGACAGATGATTAATAAAAACTAATAATGTCCCCACCTCGGACATTAGGTGATCTTGGTCGTTTTTCTTTGGTATATGACATCTAATATTTATAATATTAGAATAAACTTTATGTACGCCGGCAATATCCACCCGGATATTGAACCTATCCTGTACGGTGCAAATCTTATTGCGCTTACCAAAAAGGACGGAGGGGTGAGGCCTATTGCTGTTGGTGCAACACTTCGCCGCCTAGCCTCCAAAATTGCAGTACGGTATATACTACCAAAATTACAAAAAATGTTCGAACCCATTCAATTGGGCTTTGGCGTTCAAGGCGGTTGCGAGGCCGCCGTGCATGCCCTCCGAACCTACCTCAGCGATGGCCAGTGCGAAGTGTTGCTCAAAATTGACGTGAGAAATGCTTTTAATTCTTTGAACCGAGATACCTTGTTGGCAGAAATCAAATCTAACATCCCTGAAATATACAACTACCTGTTACACTGCTATGCAGATCCTACCAAGTTGATGTACCGGTCAAACGAGCTGTCATCTGAAGTAGGCTGCCAACAAGAAGATCCCCTGGGGCCAGCAATCTTCAGTTTGGCAATAAATCCGATCATTCGAAATTTAGCATCTAAATTCAACGTTTGGTATTTGGATGATGGGACCTTAGGAGGCGACGTAGATTCTGTACTTTCTGATCTATCCCAAATTATTGACAAGTTTAAAGCTATTGGCCTGGAACTCAATTTCGACAAATGCGAACTGTTCATTCCAAATTCTTGCAACAATATTAATAATTCGGCTCAAAAATTCCGTCAACTTGCACCTAATATTAAAATTATAGATAAAACTAACCTTTGCCTCCTAGGATCCCCCATCTACGAGGAAAGTTTCCAAAATTACATTCAAAATTCTGTTTCGAAATTTCACAACCATTCCCACTGTTTACT